>SEYY01019840.1:95000-100000 GCA_009176605.1 Armadillidium nasatum
AAGGTAAATCACAAACTGTCTCTTACTTCTTATTGCGAAGATAAATATTTAGAAGAAGGCCTAGTTTGGCCTGACGCTGATAAATACAGGTTTGTGGTGACTGCCATGTATTTTATGTGTTGGTACACCTTTCATCACATCCCCTATCTTGCTAATTTAGTTCAGTGTGATTCACGTTATCATTGCGAACATCCTTTGGAAGAGGACGGTGATTTAAGAGCAATGCACGATCACCCCTTTTCATGTGCTTTGCATTCCTTTTGTCCCGATCCGTGTTGTCGACTGCCTTTTAAAAGAGATAAAAGTACTTGCGAGTCTTTGCCTTCCAACCCTTGTCGAATGAATTCCAATGCAAATCAGCGCAAATGTTCTATTGACGTTAATAATAACAAAGACTTCAATAGGTTGCGAAGAAATGAGATGAATATTACTTGCGTGTGTCAACATAGAGGAGAAAAATACAATGTAATTTCCAGAGATTGTATCGATAGGGATGAATGTCTGGAAAACCCGAATATTTGTGATAGTAAAACTGAAAATTGTTTTAACACTAGACGAGGTTATAAATGCGTATGTAAATGGGGTTATTATTACAATAGTACGAAACAAAAATGTTTGAGAGACATAAACATCGATGAAAGTCGACTTCATCACAAAACCAAACTCCGTTATAATCCGTCTAAGGAACACTGGAAGAAGAGAAGCTGGAAAGGAATCTATTTCTAAAAAAAGTTATTCTACAAGTGAAAAGATTTTCCAGAATATTATCTCGCTTTTTAGAAACATTGCAAATGCCTTTAGAATCTTGGGTGATATTTTAAAGAAATTGGTTAAATTTTTAAATATAATCTTAACAGAAGTAGTGATTTTAATAGAAAGTTTCGCAAATTTCTTTGGTATTGAACTGAAGAGTGAAGAAGAAAAAAAAATCCTTGAAAAAAAGGATTTTGACGAGCTTGTTCTAATGAAGATTAATATTGAAGATCTTGAAAATTTTACAATGAAAAATAACCCATAATAATAATAATAATAATAATAATAATAATAATAATAATAATAATAATAATAATAATAATAATAATAATAATAATAATAATAATAATAATAATGGTGAAACATTTAAACTTTGTTTTTCTCTAAGAGCAAATTTTTTTTTTTTTTTTTAATAAATTATAAAATTTTCAATGAAAATGAGTTTAAAAATGCATTGAAGAAGAACGGGGAAGAAAATATAAGTTTTAAGTTTCATTAACTAGTGGATACGCTCAATCAACAATTCACGGAACAGTCAAGTGACGGTCTAAGCACCCTCAAATGATTCTAATGAGACGAAAATGCTGGGAGGGAATAATGTTTTTAGTGAGAGACCATTCGCTTTAGAGAATACGCTTAGTTTGCTAGATTCTCACTGAAATATATACTATATATATTATATATATATATATATATATATATATATATATATATATATATATATATATATATATATATATATATATATATATATATATATATATACGCTAGTATAAAACAAAACTAATTACATGATTACATATATCCTTATTGCATGCCTCAATGATACAAATAAAACCGCCGATGCGAATCTTTGGTTAAAATTTTTATTACCCTTTTAATAGCAACTATTTATTAGTTTTGCTTTTTTTTATTCTCTAATTTCGATTTTTCTTTATATATGTACTTAAAATTTAGTGCGCAATCATTAATGTGATTAAAAGCATTTAATGATTATTTGTTAATGCATCAGTGAAGTCAAATGCTCAAAGGCTCCTTAATTAAGAGTGAATATATATATATATATATATATATATATATATATATATATATATATATATATATATATATATATATATATATATATATATATATATATATATATATATATATATATATATATATATATATATATATATATATATAGGTGTGTATGTGTGTGAATAATTTAAAGCTCTTATTTTTAAAGCCAGCAAAACAGGCACTCTTTAAATAAAAGCTTAAGAAGAGACTTAATTGAAGAAATAATTTATTGTGCTTTTTTTTTTTTTTTTTTTTTTTTTTTTTAAAGAGCATTACAATAATAAGAGGTATTTAAAAATAAAAAAAAAAATTTTCAAATATGAAAGGCCAAAAAAAGTTGCAAGTAATTTCTCTAATAATGCCGAAATGTCGAGATGAGTCCACCTCACCCTTCCTACAAATGACTTAATTAATACTGTTTTCATCGTGTGTACCTGGCTTTTAAATAAGTTTTATTTTTTTTCTATTTTTTTTTTATTTTTTTTTTTTAGTGCTTGAAATAATTTTATTCTTTAAAGATTATAATAGATTTTTTCATTTATCATTATTATTATTAGTATTTTCATTATTATTATTATTATTATTATTATTATTATTATTATTATTATTATTATTATTATTATTATTATTATTATTATTATTATTATTATATTATTATTATTATTATTATTATTATTATTATTATTATTATTATTATTATTATTATTATTATTATTATTATTATTATTTTATTATTATTATTATTATTATTATTTATTATTTTATTATTAATTATTTTTTATTGTTTGTATCATTATTTTATTTTTATTATTATTTATGATCATCATTCTACAATTATTGTTTATTATACTTACATTAATTATAATAATAATATTATTATTATTATTATTATTATTATTATTTAAGAAATTCTCTATCAGCTTTTGTTTTAATAAATTGTATACATTTACCTTCCACGGATCTAAATATTACTTTCTATTCTAGGTTAATGTTCTTTAAGATAATTATGGAGAATAATTTACAAATAAAATAAAATGAATGATTATATTTCTTTGCTAACGCGTTTCGTCCGTAAACGTGGGACATCTTCAGAACTTGAAATTATATTATTGAATGAATTTACATAAACAAATTACAATAAAATATATTAACATTATAATAATTTTGATAAAATATTTCAAATAATATTAAGGATAAGGGACATAACATTGAATTTTATGTTAATGTAGGGACTGTAGTTTTTAATGTAAAAAAAACTATAATTTTTAACTTTTGGACTTCATTCGAAGTACACAGGATTTTGAAATGAGTTGATATATTTTGAAGTGTTGTTTTTACGTGTTCTACATTGAAGTGTTCATATAAACCTTGCTTGGTTTGAATCTGTGTTGAAACGCTCTATCTGACAATCTGTTAGTTGTGTATCTATAGGAATCTCAGGCATAGGAATTGGTAAACAACATGATGACTATCAGAAGAGGTATCTCTTGTAGAAAAACAATACGAGAGTTGCTTTGATTCATGATACAGTCTAACTGTGATATTTTGATTGGTTTTATGTTTGATGTGTGATTTTAATATGTTTCGTAGACACTTTTCCTCCTTATCAAAACCAACTGGGTTTAATGTTTAAAAGTGAAATTTTACACTATTTTCAATGTTTCTCGATGTTTTTGTTATTTTTATAGAGTTTAGTAATAATTCTGTTAATCAAATTTTCAGTTATATATAGGTGGTGATCGCAATTATTTTATATTTTAAATAATCCTTTTAATTTCTTCATCGAAGGATTTCCAATCAGAGCATAGATAGTTATCTTGACATATAAGGGTCTTGACAAAAGACTTTTTATAAATATCAGGGGAATTAGAGTCATTATTAAGGTATAATCCATTATCAGTGGGTTTGACGTATATATCAGTCGATATACTGCCATTATCATTAATTTTGATTTTAATGTCAAGAAAGTTTATTATATTGTTTCTAAACGTTTCATAAGTAAATTTCAGGCAATATAATTCTTGTAATCTGTTTATGAACAAAGAGATGTCCTCCTGGCTTTTAAATATAGCTAGCGTGTCGTCAACATATCTTATATAGAAGTTGGATTAAATTTGTTACTCTTTTCAATGATACTGTTTCCTAGGGCGGAGTGGTGAGCCCATTGCAACTCCATCTATTTGTAGATATAATTTATTTTGAAACTCAAAGGTGTTTTAGTGCAGCAGGTTAATTATAAGTTTTTCATATGTTCTTATAAATCTGGAGGATTAAGACTATTAGATTGGTAGATGTTTTCAATGATAATATTAATAGTTTCAATGAACGGAACATTAGTAAACAAAGCAAAAATATCAGAATTGTCGATTTTAAGATTAGATAATTTGCACAAAGTTTCCTTGCTGGGCTTATCTATATAATAAATTCTCAAATATAGACGGATTATATTGTTCAGATATTGAGCAATGTCGTGCGTAATTGTTCCATACATAGATATAATCCGAACGTAGGAGAGGGTCTTTATGTATTGTAGGCAGTCCGTAGATGTTGTCTAATATTAAAATATCCTGTTCTCTTAATTGGAAATATTATTTATATTTGGGGAAGTAGGAGCAAATATGGTTGTGTCATTAAGGATGTTTTCCAGTTCAACTTTCTTAACTTGATCTATTCATTATTACTATACCTCCTCCTTTATCTAATCTTTTGATAATTATATCATTATTATTTTTTAGTGTGGAGATTGCTTCTTTATCTTCTTTAGAAAGATTACTGTAGTGTGAATGAATCTTTAAGAAACGAGAATGAAAACGAAAATTAAACTTAGAACAGAAAGTAATATTTAGATTAGTGGAAGGTAAATGTATACCATTTATTATTATTTTTATTATTATTATTATTATTATTATTATTATTATTATTATTATTATTATTATTATTATTATTATTATTATTATTATTATTGTTGTTGTTGTTGTATAGCTTTCTACTTTTAGTCGAACTCCTTTTAAAACTATTAAATGTAAATAAATAGCCTCGAAATTGTAATACTTTTAACCTCCAAATAATAATATTAATAATAATAATAATAATAATAATAATAATAAAAATAATAATAATAATAATAATGTTAATTTATTATTATTTGTTATTATTATTATTATTATATTATTATTATTATTATT
>SEYY01019840.1:110000-115000 GCA_009176605.1 Armadillidium nasatum
TATATATATATATATATATATATATATATATATATATATATATATATATATATATATATATATATATATATATATATATATATATATATATATATATATATATATATATATATATATATATATATATATATATATATATATATATATATATATTCTTTGTTTTATTACTTTTTTTCTTTATCTTTTTTTTTAATTTTCAAATTTTTGGTCAGATATTTAAGAAAGGCTTTTTTGTAAGTCCTTTCAACGTGACCCATTATGGAAGGTAAGGAACCTTCTTTGAAGAAAAAAAAAATATGGCAAACAGTTACACACACACACTTATATATATATATATATATATATATATATTATATATATATATATATATATATATATATATATATATATATATATATATATATATATATATATATATATATATATATATATATATATATATATATATATATATATATATATAATATATATATAATATATAAAATATATATATATATATAAAATAATATAATAAAAAATTTTTTTTTTTTTTTGTATGTGTGTGTGTAATAATGTAAAATTAAATTGAAAACTATTGTATTCAAGAAAATCTTTAAAAGGAAAGATGTTAATTAATTATCGAAGGATGTCTAAGAGACGTAGACGGTGCAACAAGTTCTTCAACAGAGATTGGGAGAGAGGAACTAAAAGGATGTTTACAGATTTAGACAATAGAATAATATACATATGTTTAGTGGGAAATGTGGAAAGATATATATATATATATATATATATATATATTATATATATATATATATATATATATATATATATATATATATATATATATATATATATATATATATATATATATATATATATATATATAGCAGAATGACCAAAACAAATTTTAAATATTTTAATGTTTAATTATCATTGCTATCCGACTAGTTTCGGGTAAGATGCACTTCTTCCAATTTTCAAGGCTTACAGTATATATATATATATATATATATATATATATATATATATATATATATATATATATATATATATATATATATATATATATATATATATATATATATATATATATATATATATTCGTGTGAGAGGTAAGTGAGAGCCAACTAATAGTGATTTGATATAATGAAATATAGTTTGGAGTTAGATTCAATCATTGTTATGATGAAAATGGAATAAAGTTTTCTTGGTAGTTCGGATCATCGATAATGAAGAGAATGGATATAATAAAGTTTTAATGACTGGTGATTTAAGGACGACTTCAATTTTAAACGAGGTATTGCAATTGTTACTTCAAAATATTTAATTTGAATTCCGTGGAGACGGGTAAGTTTTAAATTATTATTTTACGATTGGATTTTTTTAAAGATTTTATCAGTGTGTCTTGCATTTTATAACTGTCGTTTAAAGGCATGAGTGCAGAGACGTGGTCTTGAGAGGTTCAACAGGCGTTGTCCTCTGAAGGAGGAAGATCTTGAAGGATTCTGTGAACACTCTAAGGAGTACTGACCACGGTGTTGTGATTCCATGATAAATGATTGTACCGGATGCTTGTGGAACATGGTGACGGCGCCGCATATTCTCTGGAAAAGTTTAACAGGCGGGGATACACTCTTGCTCCTATGTTTAACCTCAGGAATTGGATGGAATAGAACTGGAAATAATTCAGCTGGTGTAAAGTTGGGCACATATTGTAATCTTTAACGTTTTAATGTTAAATTATAGTGATTTTTTGATAAATTACATTAAAATTAGAAAGGGAATGGACATTGTCTTTTGAACCTGTAAAATTAACATTGTATTTAAAATTTATTTGACCCTCACTAGCCTTGAGACAACCAAACGGAAGAAGAACCTAAAGTTGCTGGGGACTTATGAATTGGACTAGTAACACTATATATATATATATATAATATATATAATATATATATATATATATATATATATATATATATATATATATATATATATATATATATATATATATTATATATATTATATATATATATATATATATATATAAAATATATATAAATTGCCTGAAAATGATTATAAATTACCTTAATTCATTATTTACTAAAAAGAAGTTTAAAATTAAAGATGAAAAATTAAATAAAAATAAAAATTGAAAATATATTTAACGAAATCTCTCTCTCTCTCTCTCTCTCTCTCTCTCTCTCTCTCTCTCCTCTCTCTCTCTCTCTCTCTCTCTCTCTCTCTCTCTCTCTCTCTCTCTCTCTCTCTCTCTCTCTCTCTCTCTCTCTCTCTCTCTCTCTCTCTCTCTCTCTCTCTCTCTCTCTCTCTCTCTGTATTTCCACCTCACTCTATCTCTCTCCTCTGTTCAATGGTTTGTCCTTCTCTCTCTCTCTCTCTCCTCTCTCTCTCTCTCTCTCTCTCTCTCTCTCTCTCTCTCTCTCTCTCTCTGTCTCTCTCTCTGTCTCTCTCTCTCTTCTCTCTCTATATATTTATAAATAAACAAGAAGGCGTAGATTTAATGACTAAATCGTGATAACTGAATGATGTGTAGCATATACACGTTAATTATTTTTCTGTTAATATTTTTAAAAGAAAAAATTCATTATTTATATATATATATATATATATATATATATATATATATATATATATATATATATATATATATATATATATATATATATATAATATATATATTAGAGAAGAAAAAGAGATTACAATTTATTTCAAAATAGCAATGAAGAATCTAAATCTTTTTCAAAATCTTATAACGTGAATATTTTAAGCTTTTATATCACGGTTTGCTAAGGGATTGAAAGTTCAAATATTAGCTGAAGATGAACTCAGCAATCTTCTAATGGATAAATAAATAATGATGAAGGAAAAAAATACAATGGAGAAAATAAAATTGCCCTATAAGTGGGCCTTCTTTTGAATTTTTGTAAGTGAAACCATTCATAGTCTAGACAAATCTCCCACGAATATAGTTAATATATACGTAGGGCGAGCACGAAACGAACATTTACCGTGATAGGTTATTTGCAGAGGAATCTTTCATTTCCCCTTTTGAGGTGAGTGGTTCAACAGACTATGCACAATTGAACAACATTAGACAGAAAATGCAGCTTTCATGTTTAGATTTGTCTTGAACATGAAGCTAAAATATACGTAGTGTTTAGGATAAGAGTATCCACAGAGAGTAGTTGGTTTCACAATCTTAGGTCATACACAGTTGCATGACGATATACATGGGCGGTGATTGCAAGATAAACATTTAGATATGATTTTGATTGTTTTTCTGTGAAAATTTTCACATCTCACTGGCATTTGCCAGATTCGAGGAGAGGAACTTTTCTAAGTTTGCATAAATACCTGCAGGATAAAATCGACGCCTTTATGTATGTCAGTTAATCACTGTACCGTATGCGCCATGGTGCGTGAAGCTATAATGCGAATGTAATATAATTGTAAATTGTGTACGCGACGAGAATATTTACAAGAGATGGGGTGTTTGCAGGGTAGTTTTTCCCCTTTTCTTTTCTTGCTGCGTATGATACGTTTCGCAATCTTTGTTCACGATCAATCTACTAAGAAAGGCAAGGGAAGGCAAAATTTGATTGGTACGGATTTCCCTTGTGCTTCTCACTTTGGTATTTGAGGGAGTGCATTAGTATGTATATATGTATATAGTTTTTGCCCTTTTGCATCTGAAAGTTTATGTAATTTTTACTTTATTATAGTTATTTTTTTTTATGATACTTTGTATATATATGCTTGAGTGTCCTTTCATTATATATAAAAGTAGTTTTATTAGTATTTTAACATTACTTATATGCGAGTATATATTTTTATGCTTGTGCATGTGTTGTATAATTTTTAGAAAGAGAGATAATCTCCTCTTTTTCCTTGTTCATATTTGCTAAACACTTAATAAATACACTTAGCCTTGCCTTATTGCACTTTGTTTAAGTGGTATAGATTCGTGTACGTGTGTTCCTATGCATCTGAGTCGTGTGAGTGCATTTTAATTAAGAATTAGGAACAAACACTTTATTCAGAACTCAATGAATATTGAATTAAAACCGAGGTTTTAAATTAATAACTATTATCCATAATATTCACTGAGAAGATAAATTTAGGAACCTTTTCATTCTGCATTGTGCTTTTTTTGTTAAGATGATATTTTATTTCTTTTATCTTCTCTCTCTCTCTCTCTCTCTCTCTCTCACTCTCTCTCACTCACTCTCTCTCTTCTTCCTCTCTGTTCTTTCTTTTTCCCTCTCTGTCCTTCCTTCTCTCTCTCCGTCTTGTTTTTCCAATTTGCCTTCTCTCTTTCTCTGTCTCTCTTCTCTTTCTCTGTCTCTCTTCTCTTTCTCTCTCTCTCTTCTCCCTCTAACCTCTATTCTCTTTGTTCCCTCTTCATTTTCTTTGACCCCTCTTTTCCCACTCTGTTCTCTTTTCTCTCTGTCCTTTCTTCTCTCTCCATTTCTTTTTCATCTCTGCCCTCTCTTCTCTCTTTGTCTCTCTTTTCCCTCTAACATCTATTCTCTTTCTGTCCTCTCTTCATTTTCTTTGACCGACCCCTCTCTTTTCTCTCTCTCTCTCTCTCTCTCTCTCTCTCTCTCTCTCTCTCTCTCTCTCTCTCTCTCTCTCTCAATTGAATTTGTAATAAACACAGCAGTGACCAATGATCTATGATCATGATTTTATTTTAATCTAATATATGCATATCATTTTGATGATGTTTTACTTATTCGTATGAGTAGGGTTTTAAATTCTCCGAAACTGATATGCATATTATATATATATATATATATATATATATATATATATATATATATATATATATATATATATTATATATATATATATATATATATATATATATATATAATAAGGTGAATAATATAGTCTGAAACATCCCTACCTTATCTCAGTCATATTCCTTTAACAAATTTCGGGATTCCAAGCCTAACACAACTCATACCTTATGTTAGAATGTGAATAAGACCCAACTTTGA
>SEYY01019840.1:127500-130000 GCA_009176605.1 Armadillidium nasatum
AAAAAAATTGTAAAAAAAAATTTTTTTAATTATTTAAAAAATATTTATAAAGAACTGGGTATTATTTTAAATGTTTTTGAAAAATTGAAATTATGAATGGAGATGTTGGAAAAAGTTTCGAAATTATTATTAATATATTTATTATTTTTATTATTATTATTATTATTTATTATTATTATTATTATTATTATTATTATTATTATTATTATTATTATTATTATTATTATTATTATTATTATTATTATTATTATTATTAATAAATATTTAAAAAAAATGCAAAATTATATAATAATAATAATAATAATAATAATAATAATAATAATAATAATAATAATAATAATAATAATAATAATAATAATAATAATAATAATAATAATAATAATAATAATAATAATAATAATAATAATAATAATAATAATAATAGTAATAATAATAATAATGATAGTAATAATAAACATAATAATAATAATAGAAAAGATGAATGACTCGACCACCGCGGCAGGATCGATAAATTCGATAAACCAAAGTAATCAATTATAATTAATCGGATCTATTGTTATAGATTGCAATCACAATTTTTTTTTCATATCGTTTGAATTAAAAAGTTTTTAAGATTTTTTTTTTTTTTTTTGCCAAGTTAAAAAAATTTTATTTTTTTATTTTTTTTTTAATAAGTAATTTTTTTTAAAACGAATAAATTTTTTTCCTTCAGTAATTAATTTTGTAATTGTAATTATTAAAATAAATTTAAATTTATTTATTTATTTAAATTGTGTTGATTAAATTTAAAATTTGATATTTAAAAAATTAAAATTAGATTAAAAACTAATGCAAAATACACAGAGTAGTTCTTTTTTTTTCTTTTTTATATATATTTAGTATATATATATATATATATATATATATATATATATATATATATATATATATATATATATATATATATATATATATATATATATATATATATATATATATATATATATATATATATATATATATATATATAAAGATATAGAGAGAGAGAGAGAGAGAGAGAGAGAGAGAGAGAGAGAGAGAGAGAGAGAGAGAGAGAGAGAGAGAGAGAGAGAGAGAGAGAGAGAGAGAGAGAAGCTAAATACCTGAATTATGTTTTTATTATACATTTAAATATTATTTTGTAATTAGTATTATATTTATAAAACTTCAAATTTAATGTATTTAAATACTTTAATATTCATTTAAATGCTCGAAACTTGAAACTGTAACCATAAAATATGTTTGAAACAGGTTTTACGGCTGTTCAACCAATCCGTTTAGTTAGCTTAGTCAACGATCAGCAGTACAGTCTCTCTGATTAAGAAAATAGTGAATTTTTATTATTATGCGAGCGCCATGACTTCTTCAAAGAAACTACTCGAAGGATAAAGTAATACTTTTGCTGAGGGTAGTTTAGTATGTCATAGGCTTGATTTATATTATTTTAAGGGTAGATCTAAAAGAGTTTATAAAGTTATGATTGAAAGTGGATCTAAAAGAGTTTATAAAGTTATGATTAAAAGTAGATCTAAAAAAGTTTATAAAGTTAAGATTGAAAGTAGATCTCAAAGAGTTTAAAAAAGTTATGATTAAAAGTATATTTTATAGTTATGATTAAAAGTATATCTAAAAGAGTTTATAAAGTTATGATTAAAAGTAGATCTAAAAGAATTTATAAAATTATGATTAAAAGTAGATCTAAAAGAATTTATAAAGTTGTGTTTAAAAGTAGATCAAAAAGAGTTTATAAAGATATTATTAAAAGTATATCTAAAAGAGTTTATAAAGTTATGATTAAAAGTGGATCTAAAAGAATTTATAAAGTTATGATGAAAAGTAGATCTAAAAGAGTTTATAAAGTTATGATTGATATTACTTTAAAATTAGATCTAAAAGAATTTATAAAATTATTGTACAGTTGCAATCCTCGAAACAGATCTCTTTTGTATAATGCCATAAAATCAATGCGTTTCTACACCATTGCAGTCGTTTCAATAACAATTTTGAAAAAGAACCAAAAATACAAAGACTGTTCTTACTCTCTAAAACGATATTACCATCAGGTGACTATGGAACTAACATTCTCAATAATAGAAATAATAATAATAATAATAATAATAATAATAATAATAATAATAATAATAATAATGAATTGCTACCCAGCATCTAGTGATAACACTTAGGTATAGTTGGTGGGAAGCTATGCAATATTCTTTACATACATGGAAAAGAAATATCGAACCCTCTTTTTAAATAATAATAATAATAATAATAATAATAATAATAATAATAATTATTCTTCAGGAAAAGTTATCTCCTTCTGATGTTAATGTTTCAGTTAAGAATTATTTGAAAAATGTTTTTAAATACAATTCGTTATTTTGTATATGAATATATACTTAATCTGACCGAAGTGTTCAGTATTTAGATAAATTTTTCCTTATTTTTTAGTATTTTGTATTTAAATACACGCAATGAATTT
>SEYY01019840.1:137500-140000 GCA_009176605.1 Armadillidium nasatum
ATTAATTTTTATTATCAGTATTACTATTAGTAGTGGAAGTAGTAGTAGAAATATTCAAAATTTGCAGGTCTGTATTTAATTAAAATTTACCTATAATTAGATAAAATTTAAATATATTTCATACATTTTATATTAACTAAAAATTCTTTTGTAGCTTTTGACGTGGAAGGAATATTTTTTGTTTAAATTTTTCTTGTCCGTTGTGGTGCCTCCTTCTTTCCAGCCACTTCTGTTCTGTGGAACTCTTTACCATCATTTATTTTTCTACCTGCATTTAATTTTCCTCTCCTCAAGACTTCCATCTCACCCACCTGAGATATGTGCGTTAGGTTCGTCTTCTACCTGGGCTTTATTCATCCTTTCTCTACGGTATTAACCCTTTCCTAGAAAGGGCTTTACCTCTCGTGAGTCGTGGTGAACTGTAAAAAATAAAGAAAGAAAAAAAAAAAAAAAAAAAAACTATTTTTTTTTTTGATTACTATTTTTATATAGAAAAAATTTTCTCTGCTCTGCAAATCTTGAAAAGAAAGCCAGTCTCAAAATAAAGGGTTGCATGTCTATATGCATTAAATATGAAAATGTGAAAGTGAAAAGAGAATGAAGGATGTAGTGAAGAAAAGTGTACTCCGACAAGTATATATATATATATATATATATATATATATATATATATATATTATATAATATATATATATATATATATATATATATATATATATATATATATATAATATATATATATATATATATATATATATAAATATAATAAATTTATGAAAAAAAAATATTGATTTTTATAACGCACACAAATAAATTTCTACAGAAAAATAAAGATTTTCAATAAAAATGTTTACATAAATAAAATGTTTATCTATTCATAAACATTAAATAATAGATCCAATCTTTCAACAAATTTTTATTAACAATAAATACCACAAGAAAATGTTAAGTAAACAAAGAACGGGCTAAATCAGAATATATATATATATATATATATATATATATATATATATATATATATATATATATATATATATATATATATATATATATATATATATATATATTATATATATATATATATATATATATATATATATTATATTATACTCAGCATCATACCCTGCATGATGCAGGTAGTGTCGGTGCAGAAAGATATATATTATATATATATATATATATATATATATATATATATATATATATATATATATATATATATATATAAATATATATATATATATAATATATATATATAATATATATATATATATATTAAAAATAAAAAATTTAAAATAATAAATATATATATATATATATATATATATATATATATATATATATATATATATATATATATATATATATATATATATATATATATATATATATATATATATATATATATATATATATAAAACAAATTTTCATAAAATCTTTTAGGGGATGTTTGGGTATTTTTGTGTATTCAAAATTTGACGCACGAATTGCACTAGTGCCATTATTTCCATTATTAATTTATTCATAACTTAATCAAAAAAAAAAAATTAATATTCGTTAGTAATTAGTAATTATCTCTGAAAATGAGCTTCACCTGCGAAGTTCAAATTTTAAAATGAGTCTATTCCTTATATTGAAATGAGATTTTCAATTGCATAATACATTAATTTATATTCCATCAAATCAAAATCTTTTATTATTATTATTAATAAAAAAAAAAAAAAAAAAAAAAAAAAAAAAAAAAAAAAAAAAAAAAAAAAAAAAAAAAAAAAAAAAAAAAAAAAAAAAAAAAATATAAATATATATATATATATATATATATATATATTATATATATATATATATATATATATATATATATATATATATATATATATATATATATATATATATATATATATATATATATATATATATATATATATATATATATATATATATATATATATATATATATATATATATATATATATATATATATATATATATATATATATATATATATATATATATATATATATATATAGAATATATATAACCGTATAAAATTTTAGTCAGTAACCCACAGGAAAAAATAAAAGCAAAAATTAAAATTGGAGCCTTTCGAAGGGATAGCCACCCTTTCTTTCAGGCTCTAGTTTATTTCAATAATAAACTAGAGCCTGAAAGAGGAAGGTATAAAGCCTTGCTCCAATTTTATATTTTACATATATATATATATATATATATAATATATATATATATATATATATAATATATATATATATATATATATATATATATATATATATATATATATATATATATATATATATATATATAATTATATATTTATATATATATATATATATATATATATATATATTTTTATTTATATTATTATATAAGATTTTTTTTTTTTTTTTTTTTACCGTTGAATTACTGAATTACTTTTTTAAATTTTTTTTCATTTTTCTTAAAATAGCATTATAATTTAATATTAATGATGAAAATATTGGTT
>SEYY01019840.1:170000-175000 GCA_009176605.1 Armadillidium nasatum
GTCTAGTGGTTCCCAACCTATTTTTGCTTTTGGGCCTCCTGAGTCATAATTTAAAATATTATTTATTTATAATAATTTATCAAGGACTCCTTAACTCATTTTATGAATCCCCTAAATAACCTTTTCCCTTGGGAACCCCATCAAAGCTTCTGTGGTCCATTGAGGGTCCATGTAGATCCCGGTTGGGAAACGCTAGAGATACATCTCTTGAGGTTTTCAGAGCTTGTGCTTCCGTATTTACTTCGTGGCTTTGTTAAGTGATTCGTCATTGCTTATCAGTTTTGACTTTTCCAATTTTGTATAACATTTATTAATTATAATGTTTTGGCTTTTTTAAGTGATTCGTTATTGCTTATCAGTTTTGACCTTTCGTATCTTGTATAATATTTATTAATTATAATGTTTTGGAATCTATTCTCATATGAAATAGGAATATCTTAATTGCCTAATTTTATTTCAGATTGCCACAATAGTTTCCGCTAGGAAATACGAACATTATTTTTATAGAAATCTTAAATAATAAAATTAATTAAAATAAAACTGACTAGCTTCAATTGTTCAAGTTTTCTTGAAATAGAGTATATTATCAGGCTTTTCTTTTCATTAACTTTCTCACTCTGTGACGATCATGGACGCTCTGTGACGCTCACTGACGCTCACTGACTCTACAAATAAAAACTGACTGTCTCCAATTGTTCAAGTTTTCTTGAAATAGAGTAGTATCAGTCTTTACTTTTCATTAACTTTCCCACTCTGTGACGCTCACTGACGCTCACTGACGCTCTCTGACTCTATCAATCGAACTGTCTCATCACTATTCGTAATTTCGTTTTTGCAATGAGCACCGTCATTTTGAACATTTCCTTCTTTCGAGAGCCTGGGGCACGTGTTTACACATACAGAACATCTAATCTTTTCTCCAGTTCACACCTCTGACCCCGAACTAAACTTCTATGCCATTCTTTCGCGTATTCTATTGATAAAGTCTATAGAACACTTTCTTTTTATTTCCCATTTCTTTAAATTTACACAGATTTTCAAATACCGCGAATTGGAACATGTTGGCCTTTAATTTAATGATGAATTTTGTTTTCATCAATTCTTTTTGGTTTCATGTAAGATTCTTGCTCTTATATATATATATATATATATATATATATATATATATATATATATATATATATATATATATATATATATATATATATATATATATATATATATATATATATATATATATATATATATAATAAATAATAAAACTAAACCTTAGATCATAATATAGATGGAAAATTTAAAACTTTATGGATTTGGCATTACAATGTTTTAAAAGAGCTCAACTTTGTATATATATATATATATATATATATATATATATATATATATATATATATATATATATATATATATATATATATATATATATATATATATATATATATATATATATATAGGCACACTTGTTGCCGGTTCTAATTTTTGAGAACATCTTTAAGACACCGCTACACCACTGAGGTTTCTATTTGTGATGCTATAGGAAGAGTTGCAGTCTATGAATTTCATGTTCAGATCTTCTCTCATTTTCTCTCATTAGGGCTATTATGTTTAGGAATCATCCCGTTAAACTCGGCAGGAATCATCTCTGCGACCTAGGACCAAAATCCAAACCCCCCCTGGAGCCTTACTTGAGGAGCTGGAATCCTCTTTCCCCTTTTCAAATAAGATTTATTCGGAGAAGCTAAAAACTTTTCTATTACTCTCTGTATGTCCAGAATTTTGTGCCAAGGACCCTAAAATTTAGTCGTAAATACAAAAAAAGTTGCACGAGTAATTTGTACATGTTAAAAACCAACAGTTTTTGGCAGAAAACTAACTAGCCTGTCTATCTTGGCCGCTATACGATAGTAAACTTATCTGATAATAATTTATTTATCCAGATACAGGATTAAAAAATGGTGAAAATGAAACCTTAATTTAAATAATAAATGTAAATTACATTTATATATGTAAATTAAGGAATTAATTTCATCGATGGTAATGTTTTTAGTTTATAATTCCGGTGTAAAACTGTTAGAATGGAAATGATTAACTACCTTGTTTAACGTTAATATTACTAATAATTTAAAATTCATTTAATGTTAATTTTCAAGTTTCCTCTATCATTTAAATTTCATTAATTCATAACGTAAATCAAATATTGTCAACTAATCTAGGTGTTTAAATGTGAATTTCCAAATTATCTTGGAAATTTACTCCTCCAAATGCTACCACATTATAAAGACTGATACTCTTAAATATTTTTTATAATAACTTTTGAAAGATGTTGCTAGTAGTTTAAAATATACAGATAGAAAGATAGATAGATAGATAGATAGATAGATAGATAGATAGATTGATAGATAGATGGATAGTTAGATAGATAGATAGATAGATAGATAGATAGATAGATAGATAGATAGATAGATAGATAGATAGAAAGAGATAGATAGATAGATTGATAGATAGATAGATAGATGGATAGTAGATAGATAGATAGATAGATAGATAGATAGACATATTCAGTACTGATGTAAATAACTAATATAAAATAAAACATATATAAATAAATAATATTAGGTATAAAAACTTTATTTGCAATTAACTTAACATTAAAAGCATATCAAAAAAAAAAAAAAAAAAAAAACTACCTGTAAATATAGAAGACCGAAATTGGAAAGTACAGATTTTAATTAACTATAATAGCCTATGACCTTATGTTTGCATATTAAACATTGCATATATATATATATATATATATATATATATATATATATATATATATATATATATATATATATATATATATATATATATATATATATATATATATATATATATATATATAGACAAAAGAGTGAGTGAGTGTGAGAAGAGAGAGAGAGAGAGAGAGAGAGAGAGAGAGAGAGAGAGAGAGAGAGAGAGAGAGAGAGAAATAAATTTAGTTGAAGAAAATCCCAATTGATGTCAGAATTTCGAAGCAGAATATCTCGTTATTAACAAATTTATATATATATATATATATATATATATATATATATATATATATATATATATATATATATATATATATATATATATATATATATATATATATATATATAAGAAAGAACTACTCATATAACATCATATAATATCAAATATTTCCTTAAGCATTAGAGATCATTCCGTAAGTCTAACAGAAATGATTTATTTCTCGTAATATTCTTGTGAATTTCATCTCCGCAGGTTTTAAGTCAAGATCCTGTCTTACATCTTCCCTATTCAAAATAATTTGCTAGGAAAAATTCTGTTCATATAATTTATTAATAATTTTTATTGTTACCTTATAGTTTGAAATTATAAGTTATTATGATTTGAAATAATATTAAATTAGGATCAAGGATATGTTATGTAGGGGAGGAAGGTAGTTTTTCTCGACCAAAGTAACCTGAGAAAATAAAAGGGTTCATCCCCAGTGAACATCCATCTTCACTTACATCAGTTCTGTCCAAGTGTTTGGTTCCTGAAGTTTTGTAAAAGAATTGCAGTGTTTAAAAAAAAATGATAAGAGATTGGTATTGATAATGAGAGATAAGCAGGTTGAGTTAGATGATTATAGATAATGAAATCATTTAATTTATATTTCAGAGATGTTAATAAGTGATTGCAAATGTTTAATGAGTTATGAATAATAAAGCAATGATCACAGTTATATATATATATATATATATATATATATATATATATATATATATATATATATATATATATATATATATATATATATATATATATATATATATATATATATATATATATATATATATATATATATAGTGATGGCATCCGCATCCGCATCCGCATCCGCATCCGCATCCGCATTTTTTTCGAAAATTCAACATCCGCATCCGCATTCGAAAATTCATCCGCATCCGCATCCGCATCCGCACTTTCGGAAATTCAACATCCGCATCCGCATCCGCATCCGCACTTTCCAAAATTCAACATCCGCATCCGCATCCGCATCCGCACTTCTCCAAAATTCGACATCCGCATCCGCATCCGCATCCGCAAATTGGAAAATATGACATCCGATCCATCACTAATATATATATATATATATATATATATATATATATATATATATATATATATATATATATATATATATATATATATATATATATATATATATATATATATATATGCGAATTGTAGATCAAGAGTGAGGGTGAAGAGAGAACTATCGGATTGGTTTAGCATAGGAGTGGGATTGAGACAGGGGTTTGTAATATCTCCATGTTATTTAATCTATTGATGAATGGTTTACTTAGAAAAATGGAGAGAGAAGGGAAGAGTATTACGTTGAGAAATATGGAGGGTGAATGTGAAGTGAATGTTTTACTTTTTGCAGATGATGCGGCATGTGTTGGTGGCAGAATCTGGAGAAAAGATGAGAATACTTGTGAGAGAGTTTGAAGAGAAATGTGCAAACACGAGATTGAAATTCAATCCAGCGAAGAATAAAGTTATGAGGATTGGAGGTGGGGATGAGGAAATGTGGAGGGAGTAATTGGTTTGTAGAAGTATGAGAATGGAAACTTGAGGAGGTGAATTGAATTCAAATATCTAGTAATGTTGGGTGGAAGGTAAGGGTGGGACGGAAAAAGGAATAAAGAACAGAGTGGTAGAAGGAATGAAAGTATTGGGGGCCTAAGAAAAGTATGGAAGAAAGGAAAAATTTCGAAAGAAATAAAGATAAGAATGTTTGAATGTATGTGTTCACCTTCTGTATTGTATGTGTGTGAAACATAGACGATAAGTGCTCGGTCGAGAAAAAGTTTCAATGTCTTTGAGATGAAAGATTTGAGAGCGATATATAAATTGAGAAGGATTGATAGGATTAGAAATGAAAGAATAAGGGAGAGGTGTAAATGGAAGAAGGGTGTAATTGATAGAGAGGAGGAGTATGTGCTAAAATG
>SEYY01019840.1:180000-182500 GCA_009176605.1 Armadillidium nasatum
CTAATTTCTTTGGTCTTCTGTTCTCCTCTAATTCCACCCTGGACAACTTCAGCAATCCTCTGTCTGCTTCTTCTCCTCTCAGATGTTCCATGCCTTTACCTGAGAGTATATTTGATCAGGTGCATGGTTTTCTGAAATCTATGAACATTAGGAAGGCAAGCGGCCCGGATGGCATTCCCCCCCAAGTTTTAAGAGAGTGTGCTTTGAATCTGACTCCGCCCCTGGTTTAACTTTTCTCTCTATGCTCCAAAACTAGTACTTTCCATCAGTTTTGGGAAGTGCGGGTTTGATCAACCTATTCCGAAAAAAGGTAGCCGCTCTGATCCTTCTAACTATCGTCCTATAGCTCTCACTTGTATTCTTTCTAAGATCCTTGACATACTTCTCAACTCTCATTTCTTGTATCTTCTGGAATCTCATTCCCCTTTTTACCAATCATCAGTATAGCTCCCCTCCTTCTCTTTGCTTACTTATGTCTAGCTTTCTCTCTGTTCATTTCACTTCAGCTGTTGTTGACGGGGCGACTTCTCCTTATCCCGTAAATAGTGGTATTCCTCAGGGTTTTGTCTTCTCTCCTACTCTATTCCTACTTTTCATTAAAGACCTTTTTATCAGTTCATCTAACCCGATCCATTCATATGCCGATGACCCTACCCTCCATTCTTCTACTCATTTCAAATCAGCTTCCTCTTTTGCATCTAGTGTTGCCTCTCATCTTAATCTTTTCGATTCCATTCTTGGCGATCTGGATAGAATTTTCCAGTGGGGTCGCCTCAACCTTGTGAAACTCTAGCTCTTTTGAAACTCAACTTCTTGAAGTCTCCCTCTCAAAAACACCTCTTAGCTTTCCAATTTCTTACGATGGTACCCTCGTCTCTCCTGTTGACAATATAAACATTCTTGGTCTTCAGAAAACGAAAAATGACTTGGAAACCTAACATTACAATGATTGTTAGGCTGGCCTCAAAGATTATGGGGGTTCTGTTTAGACTACGAGAATTTTTTCCTTCTTCGCAGTTACTTCCAATAAGGGCCTCCTTCGACCTTGTATGGAGTACTGCTCTCATATTTGGAGTGGTTCAGGTTTCACCTGTCTTTTGGATAGGGTCGATTTACAAACTGAAAGACTTATAAATTGTTCCACTCTCTCCAATCTACTTGACCCATTGTCTTCGCGACGTGATGAATGTATATCATTTTATATATATATATATATATATATATATATATATATATATATATATATATATATATATATATATATATATATATATATATATATATATATATATATATATTGTGTCTGTTCTATTGCTACTACAGCGGCAAATGTTCGAGGGATTTGATCACAAAGGGTTCACTGTTTATACTTGAATTTTGTGTAGAAATTGGCAATTCCAGGCTTGTCCGTTGCAGATTTTCTTCTTTCCAGCCCCCTCTGTTTTGTGGAATTCTTTTCCATCCTGCTTGTCTGTTGCAGATTTTCTCCTTTCCAGCCACCTCTATTTTGTGGAATTCTCTTCCATCCTCCGTAATTACTTTAAATCTCACGTCTACTTTTCTAAAGAAAAATACTTTACATGAGTTATAAAATTATGTTTGATTGTTTAAGGGCACTTATTTACCATATATATATATATATATATATATATATATATATATATATATATATATATATATATATATATATATATATATATATATATATATATATATATATATATATATATATATATATATATATATATATGAATACAAGTCCATAAAAAACCTTAAAACCTGATGAACATTTACGAGATGACTTACAACATCTATACTTTATCATACATTAGAAGCCATAAGTGTCTGTACTCTAATATTAATGGAAAAAAACTATAAAAAAAACGAAAAAAAACCCGAGCGTTCTTTTTCTAGATTGAAACAAAGAGCAAGAAACTTCGCTAAGAAACCTAACCTTTTATTACAATCTAAGATGCGATCTCAATGTTTCTGGAGCGCAAACTGCAGTAGGTGTTTGTATTATCAGGTTTAATAACTTATACATATAAGTTATATATATATATATATATATATATATATATATATATATATATATATATATATATATATATATATATATATATATATATATATATATATATATATATATATATATATATATATATATATATATATATATATATATATATATATATATATATATATATATATATATATATATATATATATATATATATATATATATATATATATATATATATATATATATATATATATATATAGTATATATATTCTTTTTAAAGGTATATTATTCATTGTAAAGCCGTATATGTAGTACCCGTCATCATTAGCAATAACTCAGTGATTCGAATGCACACTTTCAATTCTCTTAACCATATACAGAATATATATATATATATATATATATATATATATATATATATATATATATATATATATATATATATATATATATATATATATATATATATATATATAT
>SEYY01019840.1:187500-192500 GCA_009176605.1 Armadillidium nasatum
ACACACACACACACACACACACACACACACACATATATATATATATATATATATATATATATATATATATATATATATATATATATATATATATATATATATATATATATATATATATATATATATGTAAAAATCGAAAAAAAAAACAGCTCTAAAAATTTTAATATATTCAAATTGGGAAAAAAATTTGGGGAAAAAAATAAATATTTTTAATTTGTAAAATTGTCAAAATAACTTTTCGACACAATTTGCGATAAAAGACATTAAATTATTAACGAAGTAATTCATTAAAGGAAATAAAAATAATAAGAAATAAAAATAAATAAAATAAATAAGAATTTAATAATTGTCATTTATTATCTTTTTAGAATGTTTTTATTTATTTTTTCTTTAAATTTCAGAATTTTCTATTATGCAGGATATATATATATATATATATATATATATATATATATATATATATATATATATATATATATATATATATATATATATATATATATATATATATATATATATATATATATATATATCAGCTACTGTAAAATATTATTTATTATTATTATTATTATTTTCATATCTATTTAAAAAATTTTCAAAAACGACTTTAAATCTTATTAATCAAAAGAATTTCTCCTCAACAGTGTTGAGTTTATTTTTATATTTTATTATATATATATATATATATATATATATATATATATATATATATATATATATATATATATATATATATATATATATATATATATATATATATATATATATATATATATATATATATATATATATATATATATATATATATATATATATATATATATATATATATATATATATATATATATATCTAGCTTCTTCCTATTTGATCTTCTTCCTCTATGAGAAATTCTTCGTCTGCTTAGCATCATTTGATATTTCCCATTTTTTTTCTCACTTTTAAAGGGCATTGTCCTATTGGAGGAGATGCAAATTATACCTAGGATCTGAAAGTGGGATCGAACTGGCGCTCTCAATTATGTGAGTTAGTTACCATACCGCCATGCCTCAGTACACGTATTTTTCTTTATTTTTCTCTATGTATTTTCTACTAATAATTTCTTTCTTTTTCACTCTGTTTTTCTCAAGTGTTTCTCAAAGTGAAAAAAATTTTGTTTCATCTATACTTTATATATCGGAGTGTCCAATTTATTTATCAATTTATCTAATTGTATCTATCTATCTACCTATCTATCTGTTTCATATTTACCCTTACTTTCATTTTCTATTTCTCTTTATCTATGACTCTTATCGTAAATTCAGAATAGTAAAGCAGATAAATAATTAAAGAATACAACTTAATGTTAATTTGCTTTTGTAAAGAGTTAACCTCTCAAAGATGCACAAAAAACTTTTAAAAAATGTTATTTCTTGAAATGAGATAAATCTCTACTCCAATAGAGAGTCTGTATAGTTTTTAGTCGTGACCTCATCAGTAGAAAAAGAGGGGCGAAACTTCTCATCTCTCCAATCGTATTTTTTCACCAGTAGAAAGAGAGGGAAGAAACTTCTCATTTTTCTAATCTTATTTTTTCATTAGTAGAAAGGATGGGCGGACCTTCTCATTTATCTAATCTTATTTTTTCGTTAGTAGAAAGAGAAGGGTAGACCTTCTCATCTGTCTAATATTTTTTTTTCATCAGTAGATAGAGAGGGGCGGATCTTCTCACCTACCTAAACTTGTTTTTTCCCTTTTTGATGATATTAAGAAGTAAATTTAAATGTTTCAATTTATTTTGTCACAAACTTTTCAGTCTGTTAAAAATGGTGAAATAAATTCCTATTCCTTGTCATCTTTTCTTTTGGTAAGTAATCAGCTTTACCAGAGGTTTTCACCTTTTTTTTATTTTCTGATCTGCATTCTTAGTATATATAAAGTATCTTTTCAATATATATAAAATATATTTGCTAGAAACATATTTCAAATACTTGTATTTAATATATATATATATATATATATATATATATATATATATATATATATATATATATATATATATATATATATATATATATATATATATATATATATATATATATTTATTTGAGGGTAAGTAAAAAATTATCCGCAGTTCCTTCATAATTATCGTTAGGTCGGTACTCCAGAGATAACATAGCTCAGATTTGACTCTGATTATTTCAGTGTTCTCGTTGGTGATACAATGTAAAGATCATCTCGACGCTACCAGTGTGCACAAAGGAGGAACCGAGATCAGTGATGTAATTTCTGTGGTCTAAGGGTGTCTCAGGCATTGATATTCATCGCAGATTCTCAATGAAATACCGAGGAAGTGGTTTACCGCTTACGAGTGTGAATGAGTGGATCGAGAAGTTCAAAATTAGCCGGAGAAGCGGACAATCTTCTCGACAGTAGTCGAGATTAATTGACATTCTGTTCCCTCTTCGTACTTGACGTTTAGTCCTGCCATTATTAAACCTATCTATGCGCTCATATATATATATATATATATATATATATATATATATATATATATATATATATATATATATATATATATATATATATATATATATATATATATGGACTAATTAATTAGGTAATTAACTCCAAACACAATTATCTTCGTATTCCTTTATTAAAAACGTAGATTTGAAATGAAATGGGAAAATGAGGGCAACAATGCCTTTAAGTAAAATAGTTGTAATCCAAATAAAGCACAAGATATATTTAAAACAGGATTGCGCACTTTATGATCTTCTATGTTAATTAGCTGTGATTGATAATTTCGGGATCTAATTAGTTGTTTGTTGGACTCGCCTGAGGTTTACAAGAAGCGATTCTCTACTTGGCTCTGTCGTCCTCCCAACTAACTCGAGCTCCTATTTTAAACCCATTCTATTCAGGCCCTTCTGACGTCATAGGGCATTCTATTCCATCATTGGCTAGTTTAAAAGCTATATTCAAATGGCATTATTATTATGCATATTCAAACTATTCTTTGTTTAGAATCCTCAATTAATTGATATGTAGCAACAATAAGTACTATCCCCATTAAGGTTTAATAAAACAATAGATAAAATTTACATAAAGATCTGCCATACATAAAATAACTTTGAAACGGGATGCCAGTCGATACAAATTCTTTATCAACAGGAAAGGGGGGCGAGGAGTTGTGCCAGCGGTTACAACATATATATATATATATATATATATATATATATATATATATATATATATATATATATATATATATATATATATATATATATAAAATAAAGTATCTATTTATTACAATACTAGCCCAGAAAGCAGAAACACGTCAAACTGTTTAGTTTTAACCTTCTAACAATTCAATCCTCAAATTTATCTCATATTCTAAATATTTTTTGATATTTTATACTATAGCTTTAACTTACACTCTCACACACACACACACATACACATATATATATATATATATATATATATATATATATATATATATATATATATATATATATATATATATATATATATATATATATATATATATATATATTCCTTAATTAATCTCTTGTAATCCTTTAACCTATAGCACATGTTTATTACAGTCTAAGAAAATGTTTTCATTTTGGTTTTTAAAAAAAATCTCCAGAAAATTTATTGTTGGTCGGTATTTAAGTTGTGACTTCTTTGAGCACACACACACACATATATATATATATATATATATATATATATATATATATATATATATATATATATATATATATATATATATATATATATTATATATATATATATATATATATTTGCTTTCAATAATAATAAAATGAAAAAAAAAAAAAAAAACACTTGACTATCATTAATCTTAATGCGTCACCCATATTAATTTGAAAATATTTTAAAGGTATTTTCCTCTCTACCTCTCCCTTTATTTCTCTCTCTCTCTCTCTCTCTCTCTCTCTCTCTCTCTCTCTCTCTCTCTCTCTCTCTCTCTCTCTCTCTCTCTCTCTCTCTCTCTCATTTTTTATTAACTAGGAAATTTTTTGTTCTTTACACCTCATTCTCTATTCATCATTGTTCATTTTATTTATTATATATATATATATATATATATATATATATATATATATATATATATATATATATATATATATATATATATATATATATATATATATATATATATATATATATATATATATAGTCCTTCTATAAAATACGCCGTCTTCGAACCTATTGGTAACTCTGGCCACAATTACTCTTAATTTTTAAGCTTTCACTCCAACTACTCCACCCTGCCCTAAGCGTATCTTCTGACACTTTGATCGGACTGACTGGGGAGTTTTGCGTTGCTTCTGTGCTAACTATCCTTGGTGATGGACTGCTTTGTCTTTGAAGACGCTTTGATTTCTGCCCATAAGGTAGGGGCTGTAATCGTTGATGGGATGAGCAGGTTCATTCCTTCTTCGTTTAAATCTTTCTCTCCTCAAAATCCATGGTTCGATCGTGCTTGCTCTCGTGCCATTCAGGCTAGAAACATCGCGTACTGAAAGTGGAAAAATTCTCCTTCTCCTATCACTCTTGCTAATTTTCATTCAGTTCGGAATCGTTGCAGGGATATTCTTTTACGAGCAAAACGGGGCTTCACTAAAAGAAGGTGTGCTGAGCTCCTAAAATCTCCTACTGATAAATCTTTCTGGCCTCTTGCCAAAAACGTCTCTCTAACAACTTTTGTAAATCCTCCTTTCCTCCTCTTATTCGCTCTTATGGTTCTGTTGCTAACACTTCAACTGAAAAGGCTAATCTCTTTGGCTTCCTGTTCTCCTCTAATTCCACACTGCACGACTCCGGCAATCCCCTCCTACTCCTTCTCCTCTCAGATTTCCGATGACTTTACCTGTGATTACATTTGATCAGGTGCATGGGCTTCTGAAATCTATAAACGTTAGAGAGGCAAGAGGCCCGGATGGCATTCCTCCCCGAGGTTTAAGGGAGTGTGCCTCTGAGCTAACTT
>SEYY01019840.1:202500-205000 GCA_009176605.1 Armadillidium nasatum
TTATTATTATTTCTTTTAATATCTCGCCTCAAGCCAACAAACATAAACCTACGTAAACTTATTTACATACGTTTCAAATCTTAATAACTAATTATTAATTTAAAACTATGCAACTATTTATTTATGGCTTCAAATTATTATAATTAGTAATAATTAAATATTTTTCCTTTAATAATAAAACGTCAATTTATTATATATGTATTATTAATAATTATGTTGAACTGGTTAGAAAATTTTACTAAAAAACATAAAATTTAATAATATATATATATATATATATATATATATATATATATATATATATATATATATATATATATATATATATATATATATATATATATATATATATATATATATATATATATATATATATATATATATATATATATATATATATATATATATATATATATAGTTATAGTTATATACCTCGTCCTTTGATAAATGCCTGAGTGACTTCTTTCCATACCATCTCATTCTTCCTATTTCATGCTCTTTGATCTCACACGTGACTTTATTTCATATTCATCCATCCACTCAACTAGCAAAATATGAATTACTCTTAATTCACTCATTTTTTGCCACCATTTTCATCTCTTAAGACTTTTAATACGAGGGAAATTTTTTATAGGTTTTAGAAGAAATATAATATTGCTACAACTCGCCAAGCATTTAATTTGTCTTAACCCCCCCCCCCTCAACCAAAAGAAAAAAAAAGAATGAAAAAGGAAAAAATTAATAATTTGATCACATAAGGAATCCGACATGAATCTTTGCTAATTCTATTTCTCTTCTAACAAGATGGGGTTCTTTAATCTTTATGTCTATTGTGTTTTCTTAAAAAACATATTTCAAGATCTTAAGTATTGACCAAAGTTGTTATTTCATCTTTTGAAATAACGTTTTTTCTTTTGTGACTACATGATTTTTGTCCAGGTTCAATCTTATAATTTTTGTGATTTTGATTTTGATTTTGTGGTGACTTTGGTGTTTGTGGTGACTTTGATGACTTTGTGGTGACTTGGGTTTGACTTTGGTGAGTGTGGGATTGAAGTACAGCCATCGCTGCTGTTTTCCTGAAATCAAAGTTGAAGTGCGGCATCGTACATGGCACGAGTTGAATACGTTTTTATGTATCGTGCTGTAGCGCACATAATAAATATTAGTTAATTCAGTATAGCAGAAATATAAAAATTTTAAGGTTTTATTTAACCTGGTTCGCTAAATACATTTTTATTGCATAGAATTTTTTTATTTTCTTTTTGTTAGTTATTACTAATATTTGATTGCCCGTCGTATTGTCATTTTAATTAACTTGCAAATTTTTGAACTCCAAAATGACAAGGTTTTCAGGGAAAAACTATGAATTTGGCATATATATATATATATATATATATATATATATATATATATATATATATATATATATATATATATATATATATATATATATATATATATATATATATATATATATATATATATATATATATATATATATATATATATATATATATATATATATATATATATATATATATACTATATATATATATATATATATATATATATATATATATATATATATATATATATATATATATATATATTACTATTACCATTTATTACCATTATCAATTCATCATTGATACCTCTTCGAATAGGGCTTTGCCCGTGAGTGATGGTGATGTGTAAAAAAAAAAAAAAAAATAAATAAATAAATAAAAATAAAATATTGTACGTATTTAAATTTTCTGATCTATTTTTAATATTTTATTTTTAAACTAATAAATATTAATATTTTATAATATATATATATATATATATATATATATATATATATATATATATATATATATATATATATATATATATATATATATATATATATATATATATATATATATGTTTGAAAACGTCTTTACGTCTTTACCATGCCTTATTATTACCCCTAATTATTCGTATGTAGAAGTGTAAATGTGTGTCAGTATGTGTGTACGGCATGTTTATGTACACTTATTGCCTGGTAACAGAGAAACTTTTAAACATTTTCTGATTTAACCAATCTCCCCTATTGAGATTATTACATAATGCCTTAACTTAAAGAGAGAGAACAAACTAATACTAGCATTTCAGAAATTTTATTTTGGATGATAAATTTTGTTCTTTTACACACACTCGCTGAAGCACATGGCTCATACGCTCACAAACACACACACACACACACACACACACACACACACACACACACACACACACAATTCACATACTAACATGTATTAGTATTG
This sequence comes from Armadillidium nasatum, assembly GCA_009176605.1. NCBI lineage: Eukaryota > Metazoa > Arthropoda > Malacostraca > Isopoda > Armadillidiidae > Armadillidium > Armadillidium nasatum. The sequence continues at coordinate 204,792 of SEYY01019840.1, forward strand.
TTTGGACCGTGAATCCATTTCATATACTTCAAAATAGTTGTAAAAACTCAATTTATTATTATTATTATTATTATTATTATTATTATTATTATTATTATTATTATTTTATTATTATTACTATTAGTATTATTATTAACTATTATTATTATTATCTTTATAATTGCTATTTTAATTATAGTTATTATTTTAGTTATTGTTTAATATTATTA
>SEYY01019842.1:0-10000 GCA_009176605.1 Armadillidium nasatum
CGAATGAATGATTCCACATATATCACTCTCAAGAGTGATAGATAAAAAATAATAGTAAACTAATCTTGAAGCTTCATGTAATTAACTTTCTTATTTTCCGAGGAATATTCTATATTATAATTATCCTACCAATACTTTGTTACATATTAAAATCTTTGGATATTTTCCCATTTTCTGGAGAGAGTGACAAGTAAAACATCAAATTTTCAACCATTTTCCTTCTTAAAACGAAATATTGCAATATTAAAATGACTTTCTATATAAAGACCTAAATCTAACTTAATTTTAATTTAAGATCTAAACTTATTGTACTGCCTCTTGTGTTTATTAATACAATAAATAATACAATCATGTATCTGCTTACAAGCACAATTATTTAGAAATTAAATTAATTAATGTAATTATTTTCTTAAGATATGAAATGCTTATACAGTTTCAAACTATTTTTTAAACCATATGTGTATTTTTTTTTTTTTTTTTTTTTTTTTGGCACCTGCTTTTCTTATATACTGATAAAATTTAAGAAATATAATAATTAATTTTAAATATACTTACATCGTTTATTTGACTTTCTGTTAAGTCAACATTCAAGAACTTTTGGATTCGAATTATCTCTTCTTTTGGATTAGCTTTCATGTCTTCATAAAAACAATAATGAATATTTGGGTGACTCCTCTTATTCCAGGCCTCTTTTAAGTGTCTCCAAAAAGGGCCGTACACCACTAAGTAGAATTATATAAATATAAAGGTTTTAGAATTCTTATGTAGGTTAAAGAAAATTAAGATGTTTGATAAGAAATGTTTTGAAAATTTGAAAAAACCAAAAATATTCAGCTCTTTTGCCTTATAGCCTAAATGTTAACAGGAAAATTAGCTTTCAAACCTATTCCAGTTTGAGTTTGCATCATCATTATCAAAAAAAAATGATAATTTTAACTAGTTATTAGATACATTGATTTGGCCACTGTTTCTCTTATATTTAGGAAACTTACAAGTATCGTTAACAAAATGATCCACAAAATCGGACGTTGATCCCACAAAATCTATTACATTAAAAAGCTTTGAAAAATGGTAGTAACTGACAACTACGTCTCTAGGATCTCTGGCCATGTAAATTACCTGGAATAATTTTAAACGTAATAATAATAATAATAATAATAATAATAATAATAATAATAATAATAATAATAATAATAATAATAATAATAATAATAATAATACTAATAATAATATAGTAATAATAATAATAATAATAATAATAATAATAATAAAAATAATAAAACCATTAACAGTAACAGCGTCAGCAGCAACAAAAATATCATCACCAACAACAAGAACAACAAATAGGCCACAACAACTACACCTACAAAATCAAAATCAAAAAAATTACGTCAAAACCTACAACAACAGATATAGTAACAACAGCATAAAATAATAATGACAACAAAAACAATAAAATACCATTAAAAACAATAAAAGTGTCACAAATGAGCAAGGGAAAAATAACATTTACAATAACATTATACCAACAGCAACAACAGTAAAAGCAAGAATAACATCTGAAACAACAAAGAGGACGACAGCAACTACATAAACAACAAAAAATCAAAACTCCGCGACACAGACGAGTGAAAAAAAAAAAAACACCGACAACGAAAAAAATAACAAAAACCACAATATCGATAGCAATGGGGAGTGGGGAACAACAGGAAAACAGCTTCTAAAACAACAATAATTAGAGATATATGCTAAGGAAAAAATAAGACTATATAAGTTAGGAGGAAAAGACTTTAAAAGAATATTTTTGTGATAAAAATTGGAGTAAAAAGTATCTAAAAATTGAAATAATTATGTTCGTGTCTCTTGTAACAAACATTTTCGTATCACTAACACGAATAATAATTAATATATATTTTTTAGATTAGTTTAATTTTAAATATTGCTTTACAGTTTCAATTTCAGAACTGAATCCAATATTAAAAAAAAAAATAATTTTTGATTGATAACCCTGAAATTTTCAGGGTATATCCAAAAAATTTTGAAAATTTTCCCCTTTTTTAAATTAATAGTGGGGCCAAACCACTAGTCAAAATGGCCTGAAAAATGTACTGTACATTCAAAAATCTATTGGCTACAAAGGTTTCAAACAGTTTCGTTCTCTGCTTTTTAAAATTAAAGTTATATGCCCTTTTCTAACCAACTGTCGAAGTAAAATTATTCTACCTTTTTAAAATTTACCATTTCGAACAAAAATATTTATTAACACGTTGAATGCCATTGGGGCGCTTGCGCCCCGCACCTTCAAAAAATTTCACCGATTCTCAAAATTTCAATATAGATAGCTTTTTTCCCGACGAAAACTCATTTAACGTTTTGCGAGGGAGTTAAGTTTAGAAGTTATTTCGAAATTTTTTGTTTAAATCGGTGAGGCCACATAAAAAATTTTTTTGGTCTGAAATTTGGAGTGTGTGTTCCTAAATCTATTGGCTACAAAATTTACTGATAGACTTTTGCTCTGAAAAGTATAGAAAAATTGTTAAAAAATACTGATCAAATAATCAAAAAGTCAAAAAAAAAAAAAAAAAAATTTTACAACTTTTTTTAAAAAATATTTAAAAAAAAAACTACAAAACTACATTTTTCATATTTGGTAGTTTTATAGATAAATGATGGGGCTACAATATCTGTTATATATATTATTCGATCTAACTTGTCTTTTCTGAGATATAGCTCTTCAAATAAGGTCCATTTTTGTGCCAATTTTCAAAAATTTTAAACGTTTGAGAGACTATATCTTTCTTCAAACAAATATTATTTTATAATGTTATAAACGTAAGTTATAGACCTATCCCTCTTCTAAACAATATATAAAAATAAAAAAAATTGTTACAAGCATTTTTTTTTAAATAATTTTTTCTCCGGAAAGGTATGATTTTTTTTTTTTTTTTTTTTGGACGTGATATCAAAAAATCTTTTATACAGCAAATTTGGGGCTAAGATTGTTCAGTTAAAATTTCAGCTCATGTGGACCAGTGGTTTGACCCCGCTTTTCAAATTTTTTTTAACATTTGACCCCAAATAACTTCTAAACGGTTAATCACTCGTAAAAACGTTAGAAATGGACTATTTTCGCCGGGAAAAAAACTATATTTCAGCTCAATCGGTCAAAAAATAAAAAAAATTTCAAAAACGGGCTCAGCCCCATTTTCCGGCAGTCAACGTGTTAAAAAAATTACAATACAACATTTTTCATATTTAGTGAGTGTGTAGAGGAGAGACAGGACTACAATTTATTCGAAATACATTATTCAATATTTTTGAAGAAATTTCAAAATTTGAAAATTTTGAATGCTATATCTCGAAAAGAACAAATAGCATTTAATGATGTATTGAGAGAAAGTTGTAGCCCTATCCCTCTTCTACAAGTTACTAAAAATGAAAAATCCTTAGGAGCAATTTTTTTGTCCGGATGGGTAAAATTTCGAATTTTTTTTTTCAAAAAAAAAAAAAAAAAAAAAAAATTCAAGGGCCTATAACTTTACTTTTCAAGCAGATATAAAAAATCTGTTGCCAGCGTTTCTTGCAAATGGGGATAAGAATATTCAGTTAAATATTCAGATCGTTTCTACCTTTGGTTTGGCCCCGATTTTTACTTTTTTTTGAAGTTTAGCTCCAAATAACTTTCAAACCGATATAGACTCAGAAAAACGCCTGAAATCCATTTTTTTTTCAACTGGAAAAAACATATATACTCTACAAATTTCAGGGTAATCGGTCAAATAATAAGAAAACTTTTTCCTGTAATTGGATCTAACCCTTCAGAAACAAAAATAATTTTCCCTTTCGCATCATTTATTTATTTATTTATTTATTTATTTTTTTTGTTTCATTAAAGAGAACTAACTTTACAGGTTTCTAGAAGAGACGGAGACAGTAGAGAAAATGGCAAATGAGTCTTTATAATCCTTGGATCTTCGGTGAGTTCTGCAAGTTGAAGGAAAGTTCCATCCTTTGGATTATAATTAGGATGATCTTGAAGAAATGTATTATGGAGAAATGTTCCCGGTGCTGCTTTATTTTCTGGACAACTATTAATTAGAAAATCAAGCCTGAAAAGAACATAAACACATGGGTAAACGTGATACTATTTCAAAATTTATTCTAAATAAATTATTATTATTATTATTATTATTATTATTATTATTATTATTATTATTATTATTATCACTATTATTTTAGAAACTTGATTAAAAATACATTCATGAAATGAATATCGGAAATATTTTGTGTGTAAAAATTTGCAAATGGAAAACTTTTTTTTATTTAAATCTTATATTATATTACGTATAAAGTCATTTAGTCTTAGAGTTTAATTAGCAACAAATTATTATAAAATTAAATGTATAGTTAAAGATTTTCTGTTCTACGGATGCAATTTCGTTGACGTCTTTTCTCAAAATCAACTCTTTACGAATTTACCATAATTAACGTACAACAAATAGAGAATTCATTTCACTTCCATTATTCAAAACTAATATTAAACGTTAAATTTAATATTTAAGTTTTATATATATATTATTGCGACAGAAAGCCTAAGTTTTTCTTTGATACAAAATTCAACTTTTAGGACATTATTTCGTTTTAAAGATTTAATTTTTTAGAATATTGGGAGTGAATTGTTTGTTTTTGAATGACATTGAAGCGTGCGTTTGTATATGCATGCATGTAGGTTGACTTCATTTTCATGTATGGTAGTGTCAAGACGTATATCTGCACTCAAATTCTTCTTATATATAACTCATCATTAATATATCTACCTTCATGTATTACATACATTATTTTGAGGTGATACTACAGACTGTAATGATACCTGAACTACAATTTTGTAATTTGTGAACTTTAGGTCTCTTGAACCTTGAAGTGATAATGGTGATGTACACACGTTTATGGTTTTTATTTTTCGATTAAACAGACACTCTGTCACATATCAACTAAAGAAAAGATTGAAAGGAAGATTGCCAACACCGAACACAGTCTTAATCTTTGTTTCACCTTTTATTTTCTCGAACTATTTTTCGACACTATATAGGTGTGCCTAGAGATCTTATTGAGTTTAATATGTACTTGGTCATTTTCTGTAAAGGTGTTGCAATTTGTATGTATTATTAATGCGTCATATATTATGATTCAGTTATCTACTAGATATTTGTCGGTATTGGTGATTGACAAGGTTGGAGTCTTTCATTTCATATATCATCACATTTTTAATCATATCGGTGTTGTAAATGTATCAGAATATGGATATCGGTTTAGATTGAGAAGAAACCGTTCTTTTTTCTCTTTCAATTGATGAATGGTAAGAACGTTCTTCATAACTGTGATAGATTGGTTCTTCTGTAAAGAGTGAGTAATTTTGATGATTAATTATTCTAACAACTCCATTGTCGAGTGAGTAATTTTGATGATTAATTATTCTAACAACTCCATTGTCGAAGAAGAAAGGGTACGCTAAAATCTCATTAGCATTTAAGATCCTTATGCGTTCATCTATATAGCTGGACGGTTAAAGGGATTTTAACCAAAGTTTACAATATAATAAGTTAGAGCCAACTTTAAAAATCTCCTTTCTATTAGTGTGGAGCTCAATTTTGTTAAATATGTGAACTTTAGTTATTTTCATTCTGAAGACAGAGAAAAATAATACTGTTGTCAGAATCTTCAAATAATTTATTTATTTATTTTTTTTTATTTTTTTTTATTTTTTTTTTTAAAGTAAAGTTGGTAAACTCAAAATGGCGTATTTTTTTGCATCGTATTGGTCGTAGTTAGTTAGAGAGATGTTTAAAATATTTTAAAGATTTTTTTTCCTTCATGGCAGTTAATAAAATTTTTTATACAACAAAATTTAAATGAAATAAACTTTCAAATTGGCTTCTTTTTAAACAGAAAATTATACTCATTGGCCATCATAGTTAACCTAAAAACATAAAAAGAACTAAGAAAAACAGGATGAACTATTAAATATATATATATATATATATATATATATATATATATATATATATATATATATATATATATATATATATATATATATATATATATATATATATATATATATATATATATATCATATATATATATATTAATTTAAAAAAAAATTTTTACACATCACTCCCGCTCACGGATAAAGCCCAATGCGATTCCCTTTTGTAGCAGAGTGGCAAGCGCGCTAGACTTACCATCTTAAAGGTTGTTGGTTCGAGTCCAATAGCAGACATTAATTTTCTACATAGAAATTGTCTGTGAGAGGTTATAGCAGACTTTAAAATAATATCTGCGAATGGAATCGACCTTTGACCCCGTTGCCCTTTGCTCGTGTTGCAGTCGGGGGAGTCCTTTGGGCTTGACGCTGCTAAAGTAAATCCTAGGCAAGTTCCAATGCGCCTCTCTTCTGTACTGCCGTAGCAGAGTGGTTAGCACGCTAGACTTACCATCTTAATGGTTGTTGGTTCGAGTCCAATAGCTGACATTAATTTTATATATATATATATATATATATATATATATATATATATATATATATATATATATATATATATATATATATATATATATATATATATATATATATATATATATATATATATATATATATATATATATTATATGAGAAGTAAGAGGCAATCTTGACGGTAAAGTCAATTCTCAACTCCTCCCTCCTCGTTTACCTTCAGTGCCATCTTTTCACCTAAAGCGGCACTGTCATGAAGATCTCCCCTTACTTTATATATATATATATATATATATATATATATATATATATATATATATATATATATATATATATATATATATATATATATATATATATATATATATATATATATATATATATATACGCTTGTGTGTGTGTGTGTGTGTGTGTGTATGCTGTATGTTTTTTTTTAAATAAAAAGCTCACATCTCACGGGCTGCGGAGAGTAGGTGTGTGTGCGTGTGTGTGCGTGCGTGTGTGTGTGTGTGTGTGTGTGTGTGTGTGTGTGTGATTGAATTAGAAGTAAATTTTATTTTTAATTAACTTACTGCATATTAGGACTTCGTTGTAGAAGTGGCAACGTTGCTTTAGGATTATTCAAATTAGGATTATGCATCATTGTCCAAACGATTTCTTGAGTCCAAGTCGTTCCACTCTTTCGGTAAGTCATAATTACAACGTCACTTGGTTTAAACTGTTAATAATTAAAATAATAATAATAATAATAATAATAATAAATAATAATAATAATAATAATAATAATAATAATAATAATAATAATAATAATAATAATAATAATAAAAATAATAATATAATAAATAAAAAATAATAATAAATGTTGAAGTTTCAATCAACTGAACCTTAAACTCGTAGTATTTGTCGGCTAAAGCTATAAAAGGAGTTGTGAAAAACCATCCATCAGGATCAAGTCTAATGGTTCCATTATGGTAGGCCCGGAAATGTTGGTACTGTTTTTCGGCTTCCTCGAAAAGTAATGGAACAATTCGGTGTCCTGATTTTAAAGCCATCTGAAAATAATTATAATCATAATAATAAAAATAATAATAATAATAATAATAATAATAATAATAATAATAATAATAGGACAATAATAATAATAATAATAATATTATAAAAATAATAATAAATAAATATAACAATATTAATAATAATAGCAATAATAATAAGAATTATTATATTAATATTAATAATAATAATAATAATAATAATAATAATAATAATAATAATAATAATAATAATAACGACATTTTTTTTTTAATGCTAAAACAACGTTTCTTTTTTTTTTAATTTATAATTTTCTTAGAAGGAAATAAATTCGGTACGTGAAATCCTTTCTTTGAGTTACGGGTTGCCGATCAGGAGACCACTGGAATCTAGTCTTGACTGTAGGGTGAAAAAGGTTACTAGGAATGTCCAAAGACTTGCAGGTAGCAACTCAACCTTTTTGGATAATCTATTTAAAGCACCGAAAATTAATTCTTTTTTTAAAAATTACCAAAAAATAGCCTTTTGTGGCTTTTATTCATTACCAATAATTCTTCTCTCTCATTATCAGTCATGGGTGAAACATGAGACTGGTGAGCAAGCATTTAAAATGGAGGATTTCCCTGAGCTTTTATCTACTAGTTGTTATTATTATTATTAATGATAATATAATAAATAATAATAATAATAATATAATAATAATAATAATAATAATAATAATAATAATAATAATAATAATAATAATAATAATAATAATAATAATAATAATAATAATAATAATAATAATAATAATAATAATAATAATAATAATATTAATAATAATAATAATTTTTTTTCAAATGGCGGTAATATAGTTTTAAAAATGTTTTGGAAAGAAACCCATACTGATTTATACGTACTACATTAATTGATTTTCTGCAAATTCGAAATATGTGAAAATGATGTGATATAAAAGAACAATTTTTGGTTGCGTTTAAAATTTGCACTTCACAGTCTTTTAATATAGAGACAAATTACACAAAAAGATGTTATTATTTCTTTAAATCTTCCCAATCAAAATTATTAAAAAATCTTTATTGATAGCAAAAGAAGAAAATATTATAAAACTGTGGAAAAAAAACTCTTTAATTCAGAGAAAATTTAGTGATATTCCGAGTGTTGTGTTTTAACTGAAACTATTTAAAACATAAAACATATGCAATATATATATATATATATATATATATATATATATATATATATATATATATATATATATATATATATATATATATATATATATATATATATATATATATATATATATATATATATATATATATATATATATATATATATATATATATATATATATATATATATATATATATATATATATATATATATATATATATATATATATATATATATATATATATATATATATATATATATATATATATATATATATATATATATATATATATATATATATATATATATATATATATATATATATATATATATATATATATATATATATATATATATATATATATATATATATATATATATATATATATATATATATATATATATATATATATATATATATATATATTCCACTTACATATGTAATTTATTTTTATTTGGTGTATTTAAAGAAAAAATATACTTTAGAGTTTTGGTTTATGATTTATTATAATCCTTTTCAGTTATTATTTTAAATTTATTGATTTTTTTTTTAAATATTTAAAAGCCAGTTTAAATTCAAAACTCTTAAATGGCATTGCCATTGCTTGATCAGCAAAACTGCAAATTCAGAAGTGCCTTATACTATTAAAAAAAAAAAAAAAAAAATTTAATCTGACATACCCTACAGAAAAAAAATCCTCTTCTCTTAATTCAAAATATATTCACAATCAAATTAATTACAAACTATCAATAAATCATTATGGCAGAAATTGTTCGTCTTCATTTTGGTAAATTTTGCGTTATTTTTTGTATATTTCTTTCTACCATTTCAAAAAATTAAAACAAACAATGGATCTATAAGAAATAGTTTCAACATAGGACATAGAACTCCAATAAAAATTTGGAACCGCATACCTTCTAAAATAGTTTCAACAGAGAACATAGAACTCGAATAAAAATCAGGAACCACATACCTTCTAAAATAGTTTCAACATAGATCATAGAACTGGAATAAAAATTAAGAACCACATACCTTCTAAAATAGTTTAATTAAACACTTAAAGTAGAACTCGAATGAAAATTAAAAGCCACAAACTTCCTAGCTTCAATATTTCAATGGACTGAGTAAGTACAAAACCATACGTGGAACTTATTGTTTAATATTGATATTGAGATTCATCATTCTTTTACAGAGAAAAACAAGTGTTTAAAAGATAAGTATTTCAAGTTGTATATATATATATATATATATATATATATATATATATATATATATATATATAT
>SEYY01019842.1:12500-22652 GCA_009176605.1 Armadillidium nasatum
TATATATATATATATATATATATATATATATATAGTCTCCATTGGTGGGCTAAAGACAGAATCACTACCTAATTTCGCATGAGGTTGGAAAAAAATCAAGAGCATTGTCAAATTAAAGGACGACATGTCCTGATACATGATGTTTTTAATTTATAATTTAGTCCCTTAAATTCTGTACTAGTAATATCAAAATTAAGCAGAAGGATAGATTAAAAGATTTTTTTTTTTCTTTTTTTTTTAACCCATTTTAAGAACGTGTAATAAAGACCTAACTCATCAAAATTTAGGTTTCATAAAAGCTTAAAATAGAATTTTCCTAATATTTACACTTTTGTATTTTACCATCCACTACGCTTGAACTATTAAAGAAATATTTTCTTGGAAGTTTTCTGAGAGTTCAATCTAGATTGCGTTGAGGAAGTTCACTCCTTGTTCACTCAGGTTGACATTTTCAAATAAACCTACGAGGTAGGCTTCGAAAACCTCCTGAAGAGCCATTACAGCTGAAGACTGGAACTTAAGATCAGTCTTGAAATTCCTGGCAATTTCTCGAAACAAACGTTAGAAGGTCAACTTGTGGATTTACAATTCGGTGAACAAAATTTTAAATGTTATTATTTCTTTCATTCTTTTCTTTATTTATTTTCAACGATCGGAGAGTGCTGTTGTCATTTCGTGCTTTTTTTTCAACAGAAAAACAAAAAAAATTCCCTTATTTTGCTTTCAGTCTTTTATTCTTAGCCACTAGTCCTTGATGTCAAAGTGAAAATTCATCATATCAGTTACAGTAGAACTTGATGTTTTGGTTATACTATAGTAAGGGGTTTAAAAACTTGAAGATACAAATGCATGGCACACTAACATTTGTCAGCGGGAGGCTCAGTCACCTTATATCCCTCGACCTGTGAGTGATGGTTAAGCAATAGTTAATTTCACCTTATACTATAAAATAAACCACAAATTTAGACCTCATACCAGCAGCACCCATTTTCTTTATCGCCTTCTCATAATAGATTTAGATATTCAATAGCAATTGCAATGATTCAGCCATTACCTATTACATGCTTTCTTTGTTTCCGAGATTGACCCTGCATACAAAATCAAACTCTTATTCACAGCTTAAAATTCTTTTTATTTCTGTTTAGCATATCCAAATCTTTTGACACAGTATGACATGAATAGCTGTTCTCTAAGTTCCCTTACTTTGTTTTCAATTTTTACTATTCTTCAATCAAGTCTAACTTTCTCTCAGGTAGTCTGATGTCACTACTTGTTGATAGAGTGACTTTTTTCTTTCCCTGTCAACTGTGTTACTTCGTAATGGTTATTTTATCTTGTTCTCTATTTCTGTGTTTTATTTAAAGTACATTTTTATGCCATTAATTCAACACTCCTTTATTCCATTCTCAAATCTACTATCTCTTTTTCAACTTTGCATTTCAGTTCTTGGTGCTCTGAATGGGATACCCAGGTGTAGTCACTCCAACTTTGTGAAATTCAGCTCTTTTTTTAATAATTTTATTTAAACAACTTCTTTATTTATTAAAAAAAAAAAAAAAAAAAAAAAAAAAAAAAAAAAAAAAAAAAAAAAAAATTAAAATAATAAAAAAACACTTTAACTTTCTTATCTCTATTGACGGTTCCTTCATCTTACCTTTGAAGAACACCAACGTTCTTGGTCTGGTCATGGTTGTGACCAAACTTGTTTACTTAGGATATTAAATAATCCTACTGTGTATTCATACCAATATTCTTCAAAAAAAATCTTACTTTTTAGTATATATTAGTCAGTCATCAACAGTAGTTTAAGTCGTAAAATCATCGAACTTAAATATTGCTTATTTCAGACAGAATCTCACCATTTAGAGTTCAAATATTCCTTTTAAAAGAATTTACTTTTATATAATTTGAATTTTATCTTATCGAGACTAAGAAGATTCACAATTTTATTGACATTTATTCTTCATTCACAAGATTAAAACTAAAAGGAAACAGAATGAGGCAGTTTTTCATAATGTCTTTAAAATTTTCATATTTTAATTTATAAATTTCTGACAAGACATACTTTTAGCAGTTTTTAAACCAAAACTCTTGTTTCCGACTCTTAAAATTGAGCGAAGTTTTAGTGAAGAAAATGAAGAACAGAAGAAAGAAAAAAAAATAGTGTTAGGAAATTTAATTTTATCTTAAAATTGAAATGTCACTGATCTATATTGCTTATTTACTTCTAAGTAAACTTATTTGAATTTAATTTTTATGTTTTTTCTCTTTATTTATTTTTATTTAATTTTATATTTAAATTCGTCGTCCATATCTCGAGTGTTTTCCTTCGTCCATTCGTTAATCTTTTGAATATCTTCTTCAGAAAGTTTGTTTTTATAATCTCCTGTCACTCCTGAAAGAGAAATGAGAAACCATTTTATTTCAGAACAAAAATTTGAATAATTTGATGTTATATTTTAGAAAAAGAATGTGTTATTCAAACCTTATTTTTCTTTTTATTATATTTTTATTATCTAACTTAAACTAATGAGTTTTCTTTATTAGTTTAGTTTACTTTAAAATGACAGATCAACTCAGGCTGTACAATAACTTAAACTGATGTAGTTTCTTCAAATAATCTATATTTTAAAGCAAATATTTGATTAGATAGTATATTAAATTATGAATTTAAAATAAGTATCTTTTAAAAATTATTTAGAATTATTCTTCACAAACCTTGACACAGTTTCTTCAATAATGTATAACGGTATAGTACAGAAATATGAAGAATTTTGAATTCTTCAGAATTTAGCAAAGTTTCAATACTTTTTAAAACACTTTCAAGTCATGAAAACATGATATTTGTTTTTATCATGTTTATTTTTTTTATTTTAAAAAGAGACGTAAAATAAGTTTTAAAATCCACTAGTTGAAAACTTTTAAATATGGGGCTCCAGAACTATTAAAACTCCGATTTCATAACATTAATTTAAAGCAAAAGAAATTGGAGAAAATGAAGAAAAAGATACCTTTCCTGAAAAATCCTCCATCTTTATTTGCAATTTTAGAGTTTATCGCTACAGTGTCTGATCCTATAATCATTTTATTTTCTCTTTTACTCATTTCTTGGAAACTTGTATAGTGAACAATCTGTGGATAAAGATATGGAAAAATTTATGAAGTGAATGTTTGAATAATTTTTCTTTTAAATTTAATGCAATTACAATGGTTTAAGTATTTTGTTTCAGTTGCTTTATCGATTGGTTTTAAAATATAAAAGAACTACACGAATGAATGATTCCACATATATCACTCTCAAGAGTGATAGATAAAAAATAATGATAAACTAATCTTGAAGCTTCATGTAATTAACTTTCTTATTTTCCAAGGGAATATTCTATATTATAATTATCCTACCAAAACATTGTTGCATATTAAAACCTTTGGATATTTTCCCAATTTGTGGAGAGAGTGACAAGTAAAACATATAAATTTTCCACCATTTTCCTTCTTAAAATTAAGTAATGCAATATCATCATGACTTTCTATATTAAGATCTAAATTTAGATTTATAATATTTGTAAAATATCGATATTGTTAAATATAAGATAAAACTAAATGTACTGTCTCTTGTGTTTATTAATACAATAAATAATATGATCATTTATGTGCTTAAAAGTACAATTATTTAGAAATTAAATTAATTAATGTAGCTATTTTCTTAAGATACGAAAGGTTTATACAGAATAAAACAATTTTTTTAACCGTATGATTTTTTTTTTCTGCAACTGCTTTTTATAAAATATTTCGACTTACATATGCTGATAAAATTTATGAAATATAATTTTTAATTTTAAATATACTTACATCGTTTATTTGACTTTCTGTTAAGTCTAAATTCAAAAAATTTTTGATTCGAATTATCTCTTCTTTAGGATTAGCTTTCATGTCTTCATAAAAACAATAATGAATATTTGGGTGACTCCTCTTATTCCAGGCATCTTTTAAATGTGTCCAATAAGGGCTGTGTATCACTAAGTAGAAATAATATAAAAATAAAGGTTTGAGAATTCTTATGTAGGGTAAGTATAAATTAAGATGTTTGATAGGGAAATAAAATTGAGATAAATTTAAAAAACAAAATATTCAGCTCTTTTGCTTTATAGCCCAAATCTTAATAAGAAAATTAACTTTAAAATCTATTCTTATTTGTGTTTGCATCATCATTATGAAAAAATGATAATTTTAACTAGTCATTAGATATATATTGTTTCAGTAACTGCTTCTCTTATATTTAAGAAACTTACAAGTATCGTTGAGAAAATGATCCACAAAATCTGACGTTGATCCCACAAAATCTATTACATTTAGAAGCCTTGAAAAGTGACAGTAACTGACAACCACGTCTCTAGGATCTCTGGCCATGTAAATTACCTGGAATAAATTTAAACGCAATAATAATAATAATAATAATAATAATAATAATAATAATAATAATAATAATAATAATAATAATAATAATAATAATAATAATAATAATAATAATAATAATAATATATAATAATAATAATAATAATAATAATAATAATAATAATAATAATAATAATAATAATAATAATAATAAATAATAATAAAAATAATAATGAAATAATAATAATAATAATAATAATAATAATAATAATAGAACCATTAACAGTAACAGTGTCAGCAGCAATAACAATATCATCACCAACAACAAGAACAACAAATATGCAAAATAATAGCAACAGCAACTACACCTACAAAAACAAAATTACATCAAAACCTACAACAACAGATATAGTAACAACAACATAAAATAACAATGACAACAAAAAACAATAAAATACCAATAAAAACAATAAAAGTGTCACAAATGAACAAAGAAAAAATAACATTTATAATAATATTACCAATAACAGCAAAAGTAAAAGCAACAATAACAACTGAAACAACTACGACGACGACAGCAGCGACATAAACAATAGAAAACACCAACAACGACAAAAATAACAAAAACCACAATATCGATAGCAATGAAAAAAACAACAGGAAAACAGCGTCAAAAACAACAACAATAAGAGATATAAATTAAGGGAAAACATTAAACTATTTAAATTAGGAGGAAAAAGACTAAAAGAATATTTTTGTGATGAAAATTGAAGTAAAAAGTATTTAAAAATTGAAATAATTATGTTCGCATCTCTTGTAGCAAACATTTTCGTGTCACTAACACGAATAATAATTAATATATTTTTTTTAAGATTAATTTAATTATAGATATTGCTTTACAGTTTCAATTTCAGAACAGATCCAATTATTAAAAAAAAATAATAATTTTAGACTGATTACTCTGAAATTTTCAGGGTATGTGCCAATTCTCCTTGAAAAAAGTATTTCTTGCATTTTTCTCTACCTAAAAAGGTTTAAAATTTTTTTGAAAATTTTCCCCCTTTTTAAATGAATAGTGGGGCCAAAAAACTGGTCGAAATGTCATGAATATTGTCCAGTATATTCCAAAATCTATTATCTACATCCTATAGCCATTTTTTCTTCTCTTTTACTCATTTCTTGGAAACTTTAGTGAACAATCTGTGAATAAAGGTATGAAAAAATTTATGAAGTGAATGTTTGAATAATTTTTCTTTTAAATTTAATACAATTACAATGATTTAAGTATTTTGTTTCAAAAGGCAGTTTTGTTTACTGCGTTTTTAATTAAAAGTTATTTGCTCTTTTTCTAACAAGCTGTCGAAATAAAATTATTTTAGTTTTAGAAAAATTTACCCTTTTGAGCAAAAATATTCATTAAAAAATATACACTTACATCATTTTTCATGTTTTGTGCGTGTACACAGGAGAGACAGGGCTACATTTTTCTCAATACATCATTCAATGTTATTTGTTGATTTCGAGATATAGCCTCTCAAATATGGTCAATTTTTGAAGAAATTTCAAAATTTTCAAATTTTGAGATGCTATATCTCGAAAAGAACAAATAGTATTTAATGATGTATTAAGAGAAAGTTCTAGTCTTTTCCCTCTTCTATACACTCACCAAAAATGAAAAATTCTTAGGAGGTTTTTTTTTTTTTTTTAAATAATTTTTTTTGAAAAAAAAATCGAAATTTTACATTTCAAATTTTTTTAATAAAAAAAATTCAAGTGCCTATAGCTTTTTTTTTTTTTTTTTTTTTTTAAAGCAGATATTAAAAATCTGTTGCTAGCGTTTCTTGCAATTGACGCTAAGAATATTCAAATTTTCAGGTCATTTCGACCAATGGTTTGGCCCTGCTTTTAACTTTTTTTTTTTTTTTTTTTAATTTAGCTCCAAAATTAAAAAAAAAAAAAAATTTCATTGTTAATCGGTTAAATGATATAAATTTTTTTTTTTTTTTTTTTTTTTTTAAAAAAAACTTTTTGAAATTGGATCCACCTCTTCAGAAACAAAAATAATTTTCTCTTTAATCATCAAGTATTTTTTTGTGGTGTTAAAGAAAACTAACTTTACAGGTTTCAAGAAGAGAAGGAGACAGTAGAGAAAAGGGCAAATGAGTCTTTATAATCCTTGGATCTTCTGCAAACTCTAAAAGTTGAAGGAAAATTCCATCCTTTGGATTACAATTAGGATGATCTTGAAGAAATCTATCATGGAGGAAATGTTCCTGGTGCAGCTATATTTGTTGCAGAATTATTAATTATCATATCACGCCTGAAAAGAATAATCGCGATACTTTTCGAGATTTATTCTAAATAAATTATTATATTATTATTATATTATTATTATTATTATTATTATTATTATTATTATTATTATTATTATTATTATTATTATTATTATTATTATTATTATTATTATTATTATTATTATTATTATTATTATTATTATTATTATTATTATTATTATTATTATTATTATTATTATTATTATTATTATTATTATTATTATTATTATTATTATTATTTATTATTATTTTATTATTATTATTATTATTATTATTTATTATTATTATTTATTATTATTATTATTATTATTATTATTATTATTATTATTATTATTATTATTATTATTATTATTATTATTATTTTACAAACTTGATTAAATAAAACGATAAATTTAAATAAATGAATATTGGAAATATTTTGTGTGTGAAATATTTTCAAATAGAAAAGTTATTTTCCATTTAAATCTTACATTATATTACGCATAAAGTCAATTAGTCTTAGCTTTTAATCAGCAACAAATTATAAAAATAAATGTATAATTAAATATTTTCTGTTCCACGGATGCAATTTCGTTGATGTCTTTTCTCAAAATCACTCTTTACGAATTTACCGTAATTTACGTATAACAAATATAGAATTCATTTCACTTCCATTATTCAAAACGGTCCAAGGAGTGAGAGTTGAGAACACACACACCAACACACACACACATACACACACACACACACAAACACACACACACACACACACACACACACACACACACATATATATATATATATATATATATATATATATAGTAGAAAGGAGAAATCTTGGCGGCAGTGTCAACTAAAGGGGAAAGTGCTACCGAAAAACTGCAAGAATTAACCATAAAACCACAAGGGAAAGATAAAAAAAAAAAAAACGAGTAGTGATAAAAAAAAGGTCCAACAAAGAGCATGGGGTGCCGGTTTTTCCTCAAATTCCCCTTAGAAATATTTGCTCAGGAAAGAGCGTGTCCAATTCCCACCTCCTTCCCTCCTCGTTTCTCCACAGTGAGAGACCTGGAACACTTCCCAGTGCTGATATAACATCCGAACGAGCTACTGGTCAAGGTTTAGAAGAAGTAAAAAATATATCTAGATCTAGTAGAAGATACAACGACCAGCTCACTTAAAATTGAGTACTCAATTGGACATTCCACAAAGAAGAGTAATAAACACACCCCATGAGCAAGTTTAATACCCACACCATGTAAGTCGTCAACAGAAGTTCGTTCCTATTAGACCAGAAATAAATATTTATATAAAATGGAGATCATTTCATAAAAGCTCTATTTTGAATAAAAAGAAAATAAAAACATTCAGCGGGGCTTAATTGAACTGTGATTGGCTGAACCTGAAATGATCTCCATTTTATATAAATATTTATTTCCAGCTTAATAGGAACGAACTTCTGTTGACGACTGTACATAGAGTGCAACACCTACAACCCGAAGATTATGCTAAACGTATGGAATTTTGTCGGTGGATAAGTAATAATCATCGTGTTTAGGGATGGAGCGATACCAAAATTTTTACCGATACCGATACCGATACCAAAACTTTCAATTTCACCGATACCGATACCGATACCGATACCGATACCAATTTTTTACTTATAAGAATATATATATATATATATATATATATATATATATATATATATATATATATATATATATATATATATATATATATATATATATATATATATCAGATCCAAGTAAGGCTCTAGGGGCCTGTCAGTGGGGCCAGCACTCGTCTCTATCTAGATCTGTCGTAAATAATTCCATCTGCCACCAACTGTTCCATCATAGGCAGCTGATGCGCCTCAGTGAATCCCGAACTGACTCCATTCATCTCTCATTTGTCTCCCTCTAGGTCTTCTTAATCTTGGCCTGCACTCTCATCTCCCTCTAGTCTCTCTCCCCTCCTGCATCCTCCACACGTGTCCCAACCATCTCAGTCTTGCTACATCTATCTTTTGATTAATTGGTTCAACCCCTATACTTTATCTAATTCTTTCGCTTATCCTCTCCTTCCTGGTTCTTCCCACCATCAAAGGCAACACCCTCATCTCTGTTCCATATTGCAAAATTGAGGTTAGAGTACTTTCAAAAATTACTTTCTTTACTCCTATATCCATTCTTTTGTCTGCCAAGACTGGGTACAGCGCTCACACCATTCTTCCGTATTTCTCCATCCAGTTGGTGATTTCCAGCATATTACTTCATTCCCTTGTGAATACTTTCTCCTCCCCAAATATTCACATCTCTCTACCACAATCACCTCCTCGCCATGCACCTTCAGCACAAGCTCCTCTTCCTCTTCCTCCCTTCGAATTATTAACAGTTCTGTCTTTTCAACATTCACGATCAATCCCACCTCTTTTAGCTTTTCAGCAAAACTTGTTATCACCTCTCTTAACTTCTCTCTCTCTTGGCTCTCTCTCTCTCTCTCTCTCTCTCTCTCTCTCTTATATATATAATATATATATATATATATATATATATATATATATATATATATATATATATATATATATATATATATATATATATAATATATATATATATATATATATATATATATATATATATACAGAGATGGGCATCGTTACATGAAATTGGGTAGCGTTACCGTTACTCGTTACTTGAGAGAAAAGGTGTAGCGTTACCGTTACATCGTTACATTTTAAAATCCTTTGAAGCGTTACCCGTTACATGTAACGCCGTTACATGTAACGCGTTACTTTTGGTCAGTTTCGGGCTTAATTATTAGTTTACAGTTTTCGTACATGATCATATGTATACATATTTACTGCTGACGATTAAATCATTGGATTAACTAACAGTTTTTAAACTTTTATTCAAAAAGTGCAATTTATATTACTATCATTGACCAAATAATATAAATATAGTTTTTAAAATTGTTATATATATTTTAAATTTCATTATATATGTTTAGTGCAATAAATGATATACATTTATGGAATTTAGTGATGCAATATTATCCATATTTGAAATTTTTTATAATTTATTTTTTTAATAAACGTATAAGATTATCTGAATTGTGCTTTACTTTGAACCCTAGTTAGCCGCCGATCTTCTTTCAACATTGTTTAATTTTATTGGACGGTATGCAAAGCATTAAGAGTAGATATTATTAATATTAATAATGATAATGGAAATAATAAAAAAAATTGACAGCAATAATGTATTGTAAAGTTAGGTAATTATAATAATAATAATAATAATAGTAATAATTAAGATCTATTTAAACATAGTTAATCACTTAATAATAAATGATAATAATTTTCAGTAACCATATTGAGCATAAATAAAATTAAAAAAGAAAGACATAAGGATTTTATTTATAGTAACTTTATATATATATATATATA
>SEYY01019843.1:0-13511 GCA_009176605.1 Armadillidium nasatum
CCAAGCCCATTAATTAAAATTCCTATTTTACAAGGATATATTCTATCTTTTCAATATCTGAAGTTAGTAATCGCTGCTCCAGAAGAACAATGAAATGTATGTAACAAAGTATAATTTTCAGAAAATGCAAATAAAGTAAAAACTTTAAAATATAATTATGAATATTATATAATTATGGTATTTTCCGCTAATTTTTAATTAAAAACATGTGAAAATTGATCCTTTTGTTACTCTAAGATTCAATTTATTATTATTACATTGGAAGAATCATTACTTTTCTCTATTGTGTGACGTAGAAACTCAAATACTTTGAATTTAACACTTAAATCATTGCTGTTCTTAGGCAGAATAGGAAGGTATAAATACAAGAACACTCAAACGCATACACATACACTCAAACAGTAGAGTGATTGACTCACATGCTTGAGGGCGCCGGTTCGATCCCACTTAGGGATAATAATATATATACTACCTAGAAAAGTTTCTCTCCTAGAATAGGGCAATGCCCGTGAAATGTGAGCTTTCAATAAAAAAAAAAAAAAAATTAAAAAAAAAATAAAAAAAAAAAAAAAAAAAAATAAAAAATAAAAATAAAAAAAATAAATATATATATTATATAATATATATATATATATATATTATATATATATATATATATATATATTATATATATATATATATATATATATATATTATATATATATATATATATATATATATATTATATATATATATATTATATATTATATATATATAATTACGTTTGGCCGATATGGAAGAAGGAGTGTGAAGGTTTTACTCGCTTCTTTTGGTGCTTGGACGAGGATTGAGGTTGGTTCTTCGTAGAAACGGTAAGTAAAGTCAAAGTCCTTTCGAAGAAAAAACGAAATTAAAATACATAAAAAAGTTAATTTAAAATTAGAAATTATTTTTTTCTTACTTGCAAAATTACACTGAACAGCTTGAAATAAAAGAAATTAAGCCTTAAAATCTGACAAAGTTATATATATATATATATATATATATATATATATATATTATATATATATATATATATATATATATATATATATATATATATATATATATATATATATATATATATATATATATATATATATATTATATATATATATATTTATTTTTTTTTTTTTTTTTCATTAAAAAAAAAAAAAAATTTTGAAAAAAATATTAAGATGTTAAATGCACAGCTTTCGAAACAGAAACTCCATTTTCTTTTTCAAGCATCGTTTTAGAATTAGAAAAAAAAAAAGGAATGTTTTCTGTTTTAGAATTAGGAAAAAAACTGAAACGAGAAATGTTTTCTTTTTCAAGCAACATTTTGGAATTAGAAAAAAAAACTGTTCTGAAACAAGAAATGTTTTCTTTTTCAAGCAACATTTTAGAATTAGAAAAAAAACTGTTCTGAAACCGAGAAATGTTTTCTTTTTCAAGCAACATTTTAGAATTAGAAAAAAAACTGTTCTGAAACGAGAAATGTTTTCTTTTTCAACGAACAATTTGAAATTTAAAAGACAGTTGAGGTAATTAGAGAGAAGGACAAAGGAAAGACGACTTGGAAGTGATAGAAATGCAACCATATAAACTACGTAATGAAATAAGTTATTTTTCCCCTCTTCATTTTAAGGTTCGCTTTTCAAGGGTATGTCCTACTAGTAGGATACCTTTCTTCCCAGGATCTACATGAAGGATCTATATTTATCGCACAATGACATCAAATTTTCTTGGTAAAATAATAAAAGTTTTCCCTAATATGTTATTTATCAGTCACTATGCTGATTGAACATCCTCCTTTGTTAATATAATTTGTAATATCAGTAATGAATGATATCAGTCAGAGCAAAAATGTTTTACTCATTAATGTTAAAACATAATGATTCCCATTCCTTGAATTGACCAGCACTGCTATTTTTTAATTTTTCTCTTTTTTACACTGTTTGTTTGTTATTAATAAGTATGTTCTTACATTTGATAAGACAAAAATATTAATTTTAACAAGGGAGCATTTTCAACAGATATAGCAACTATGAATACTTGCAACAATTTTTTTTAAGAAAGACATATCTGGTATTGGACATGAGGTCTTTCCACCATAGTATGTTAAACCAAAATTAACAAATACCTTTCTTAAAAATAACTATCGTTAAAGGTAGTAATTCAAAGATTTATTATAGATAAAACATTTCGGTGGTAACTTGCCTCTATATTTTAAGCACAATTAATAGCTAAGTTATCTGTATCAAAAGTGATTCTTCATGGATGAGATCAACTTTTATTGTATTAAAAATAAATGCTAATAATGATAAGAATTGATATTAAGACTATTGACGATATACAAACACATACACGATAACTGAGACACCAACAACAATTAGGAAACCGAAGTCCTTCCACATGTAAAGCTAAACATTAAGATATTTCCTAAAGAATTTTCCATCAATTTCATCTTTCTTCAGATTTTTTTTATATAAACCCTTCATACTTACGTATTAATTTCGAACATTTTCGATAAAATTTACCTAACTCATATTTATATTTTGAAATCCTGTTATGGCGCAGGAAACTAATTAATGTAAATTTACATTCGTAAAAGTCTGTAAAAAATTTAATTTGATATTTTTTGTTCATATTATATTTACAGCAGTAACTAATTTAAGTTAAATTTAAATTATTAAAAATAAATACGATTAGTAAACATTTCCATTAAATATTAGAACATAACATAATAACATTAACATTCTTGGTCTAAACATAAACAACAAACTGTCTTGGAAACCACATATCACAATGGTTGCTAAAGCGGCCTCTAAGAAGCTGGGAATTCTGTTCAGGTTGCGAGAATTTTTTTCTTCTGAACAGTTACTCCAAATATATAAGGGTCTTATCCGCCCTTGTATGGAGTACTGTTCTCACATCTGGGGGCTCCGGCTCCTCCTCTCTTCTGGATAGGGTTGAGTCTAAAGCTAAAAGATTAATAAACTGTCCCCTACTTTCAAACTCTCTTGACCCCCTATCTCTGCAACGTGACGTTGGTGCACCATCTCTTTTCTATAGGTACTACAATGGCAGGTGCTCGAGGGAATTGACCTCTCGCATTCCTCCACCGTTGCTTCGTCCTCGTTGCACTAGGGGTGCCCTGCTTTCGCACCAATTTTGTGTGGAAGTGGGAAACCCCAGGCTAGCTCATTGTGGTGCCTCCTTCTTTCCAGCCACCTCTATTCTGTGGAACTCTTTACCATCATCTATTTTTCCTCCTGCATTTAATCTTCCACTCTTCAAGGCTTCCGTCTGTGCCCACCTGAGGGATGTGCGTTAGATATGTTAGAGTGAGCTTTCTTCCTCTGTGTGTGCCCCCTCCATGAAAAGGGCTCTGCCCGTGAGCGGTGGCGTTTCTGTAAAAAAATAAAAAATAAAATAAAAAAATAAAAAAATAAAAAATTCAAAAATATTCGAAAAAGGTTGCAATGAAATTTAAATGTTCTCAAAATTTGGATGCAAACATGCCAATTATATTTACAAACCTTTTCACGAGCGAATGTTATCGTAAAACTTGCTATAGCAAAGTCCACTTCCTGAAATAAAATAATAATAATAATAATAATAATAATAATAATAATAATAATAATAATAATAATAATAATAATAATAATAATAATAATAATTTTAACAATATCAAAAATTGAGTCTATTTTCCTTTAATTAAATGAAATTAAAAAAAAAGACCTATTTATATTTTCATGTAAGATTTATCATCGGCCTACTAGGCCTGTCACAAGATGATAATTTTAACCGCCTGTTTAACCAACTACTGAAGTGAATTATGAGATCAAAACTCTAATGGTCAGAAACTAGCAAATCAAAATTAATTATAACTTTCTCAGTTTTATAAACGAATTGTTCAAACATTTCCTTTCACAGCAAAAATTTATAAAACGCAAATTTAGATAGTCTTGTATCGATCAAAGATTTTTTTTTTTTTATCTAACATGGATCAACAGGTTATAAGTTCAAAGGAACCCGATTTTTAAACGTACTACATCTGAACATCAAGTTTTCCTTTACAAGTCAAATATTATTACTATTTGCTGATACAATATTATTCTAATACTATCCAAATGTTCCGATCTTCTTTCATCTATTTAATCAATATACTCCCTGTTAATTAAATTCGTATCAAACATATTTGATTGTGCTCACAAATTCTACTCTTTCCAATTATTAAGGATGAAGAGGTTTGCAGAGTAGATAGTTGGAAGAATGAAATTTAAAAGGTATCATCTTAAGCCGTGGTAACCACTTTCCTCTTAACAGATCTACACCACCTTCTTACTTATGAATTTTGTTCTATTTCTTCGAGTCTCTGATACGGAGGAATCCCCATTTTTAAAATGCAGAAATCTTTGTATCAAAATTTAAAAACCTAAGTTCTATCATGATAGTTACAATTGTTTTTGGTGCATTATCCTCAAGATTAATAAGACACTCCAGGAAATCATTTTACTTATATATCTTCCCGAAATCGTACCAATTCAATTCCATATCTTTGCTACACTGAGACTCCATTCATCTGTCTGTATCTTTTTCTTGTTCTTTTTCATCTTTAACTTCATTGTAGAGGGTTATGGAGCCATTCTCCTTTCTCCTCCAAACATTCACTCAATTTTACCTACTGTAATTTCTTTTGCAGATTTAATATTTAGTCCAGATGGTATTCCTTACCTAATGTTCAAATCTTGAGTTTCAAATTTAACTATAGCTTGGTAAACTGTTTAGATTTTTCAACTTCTACTTTTCCTTCTGTTAGGAAGCATTCACTCCATGTGCCTGTGAAAATTAATCAAACCAATCTTAATCCTTAATACCACTAACTATCATCCTAATGTTCCAATTGTAAATGTTTCAAACTTTCCGATCTATACCTAAGAGTAAGGTTTGAAAACAACTGATACTTTCATTGTTCTCTCAGTCAACTTTCTTGGTTCAACTGGAGATCTTCTTTTCCTTTTCTCTAATTATCTACGTAGGGTTGTAGTTCTTCTTTGTATGTTGTATGAATCATACGAGTATATTTAGTAAGCCTCATTCACACAACATCTCTTCTTTAAAAAGTGAAATATGTAACTTTTGTTTTCATAAACTCATATCAAAATCTCAATTTAAATTGAATCTCTTTCTATATACAGAAATGTAAAATATATCTCCTTTTGCAATCGCTATCACAATATAACCTAACCTAACCTAACCATACCTAACCTAACATAACCTAACCAAAACTTTTTGAACTCCTTAGTCGAATATCTCCCATATGATTAAAGCATTGAGCGTGTTTATACATGCCTTATCTCTATTAATCTTTCTGATCCCAGATTCAACCACTATACCCTTTATTTCACGTACTCTACTGATATAGGTAGTAACACTCTTCCTTCACCTTTCAGCTTCAGTTTTGACATTAATACTTTTAAGTGCCATGTAATGGGGCAGGAAGGTGATATTTATTATTTTTTTTCTTTCGTTAAATGTCGTTAAAGCCTCCTATTCTTTTCAATCAGAAGTCTCATAGAAATGGAATATATATATATATATATATATATATATATATATATATATATATATATATATATATATATATATATATATATATATATATATATATATATATATATATATATATATATATATATATATATATATATATATATATATATATATATATATATATATATATATATATATATATATATATATATATATATATATATATATATATATATATATATATATATATATATATATATATATATATACCTGTCTTTGAACCATTCCTAGCATTCCGTTGTATGAACCATTTGAAGACAACACACCCCAATTCATGTCTAGAGGAAGCACTAGATCATAACTATAATATATATATATATATATATATATATATATATATATATATATATATATATATATATATATATATATATATATATATATATATATATATATATATATATATATATATATATATATTATTATTTCACCTCTGGTGGGCAAAGGTCAGAGACCTACTAAAATTCCACCAGAGTTAGGGTGAAAGACGGGATCCTGGTCAAAATTAAAGGCCGAGGTGCCCTGACGTTTGAAGGTGTGTAAGTCATAGGAAGTTGGGAAAATAGAAGAAGGGAGTGTGTTCCAGACTTTACCAGTAGAGTACATGTAGGACAAAGCATAGCGGTTAAGTCTGGGGTCAGAGAGTTGGACAGAGAAAGGATGAGACTGTGTAGAAAGTCGAGTCGCACGAGCCCTTCTCAGTGGAGGAGGTATGCGAAGAGAGTTCAGAAGAGCAGTGTCCATTGTAATAGCGATAATATAGAGAAAGTAATGCAACATTTCGACGGGCAAAAAGAGATTGGAGAGAATTAGTGAGAGCAGGAGAGTTGATAAGACGAAAAGCCCTAGACTCCACCTTCTCAAGGAGAGTTTATGAGTGGAACCACCACAGATGTGTGACACATACTCCTTTCAGGGCGAACAGCACCCCTATAAAGAGCAAGCAGCTGGGGTGGCGTGAAGAAATTCTGAAGGCGCCTCAGAACACCTAACCTCTTAGAAGCTTGTTTAGAGAGAGAAATAATGTGATCTTTCCAAGAAAGATCACGAGAAAAAGAAACACCTAGAATATTAAGAAGAGATAAAGGTTCGATTTGTGTGTTTTCGAAGAAGATATCATAGTTTTGTGGAAATACGAGAAAGATCAGAGGTCAGTTGCTTCAAGGCTACCCTCCTTCCGTCTATTAACTGCTGTTGGAAAGGGCGCCTTTCAAATTGAAAGGAATAATTCAGGGTGGAATCATCGGCATAGGAGTGGATAGGAGATGAAGTAACAGGTTATTACTGAAAAACAGAAAAAGTGTTGTGGATAGAGGAGAACCTTCAGAAATACCGTCTACAACAGCTACTATAGAATGACCAGAAAGGAAATTAGAGAGAAGGTCACAAAAAGAAGGATACACACCGAAAGATGTAAGTTTGGAATTTAAAGCTTTGTGCCAGACTCTATCGAAAGCTTTCTATATGTCCAGCGCCACAGCAAAAAATTCATTGAAATGCCGAAGAGCGGAAGACTAAAAGTCAGAGATAAGGGAAAGAAGATCACCATTAGAGCGTTTCTAACGAAAGCCATACTGGCGATCTGAGTTAGATTAGAAGAATTGAGATGTTTCCAAATCTTCCGGTTAAGGATAGATTCGAAAACTTTAGAAAGAATGGAGGTTAAAGAAATAGGACAAAAGTTAGAGGGTTGAGTGGGGTCCCTCTTCTTTGGCATAGTCTGAATGAGCGCACGTTTCCAACAAGAAGGGAAGGTTGAATAGAGAGACAGAGACTAAATAGTTTTTCAAGGCAGGGTGCAAGCTCGGAAGCACAAGTTTTGAGAACCACAGGAGTAATACCATCAGGACCATACACCTTCTTAGTGTTAAGCTCATAGAGAAGCAGAAATGGAGTCTTTAGAAGAAATTGCAATTTTAGGCATAAATGAGTTGGAAGGGGTTGAAGGAGTAGGAATAGTTCCGGAATCGTCTAATGGTTGAATTGAGCAAAGAGTTCAGCTTTAGAGGAAGGTAAAAAACGGCAGTTGTACTGTCGGAAGATACTTGGAGGAGGGAAAGAGGAAGAAGCAAAGTTAGAGTTGACATTTTTTTGCAAAATGACAGAAAGGGTGTGAAGAAGAAGAACCAGAAAGCTTATTGCATTTTATATATATATATATATATATAATATATATATACTATATATATATATATATATATATATATATATATATATATATATATATATATATATATATATATATATATATATATATATATATATATATATATATATATATATATATATATATATATATATATATATATATATATATATATATATATATATATATACTATATATAGGGATGGAGTGAAGTATCTATCGGCAAGTATCGGCATATTTTCCGATAACGGTATCGGTATCGGTATCGGCCTTATCGGTATCGGTATCGGCATTTGTACAAATCGGTAGTAGTATCGGCAAGTGTCGTCATCGGTAATTAAAACAATCGGCATATCGCCGGTATCGGTGGTTCGGGGATTTTTGGTATCATGGCATCCCTAATATATATATATATATCTGCTAAATTCTACCAGTATTGTTGAAAATACAAAAGCTGTCGTCAAATTAAAAGAAGGCATGCCCTGGTACATGGCATTTGAAAGTTTGGAAATCAAAGAAAACTGAAAGTATATACAAGAGTGTGTTCTAGATTTAAGATGGAAGTACATTTAAGAATGAGCATAGAGGTTATGCATGGGGTCTGAAAGTTGGACATTGAATAGATGAGATTGTGTGAAAAGACAATTTCTTAAAGGAATGATAATTAATAATATAAGAAGAGTGATGCAGCATTTCAAGGCTAGAAAAAAGATTGCTCAAAATTAGTGAGATTAGTAGAGCTGACAAGACGAAAAGCCCTAAACTACACCTTTTGAAGGAGTGAAGTAAGTGTGGAGTCACTCCAGATATGTGATGCATGAATTAAACAATAGCGAACAAAACCCTTATACAGAACCGCAACTGTAGCGTTGAGAAGAAGTTCCTAAGACTCCTCAGAAAAGCCTAACATCTTAAAAGCTTCTTTAGGGGGTGAGATAATATAATTCTTTTAAAGATAGATCTTGAGAGAAAAAAAAATCAAGAATATTAAAAGAAAAGGTTCGAGTTGAGTGTTTTCAAAAAGATGTTATAACTGTGTGGAAGATTATTGTTTTTTGTTGCACTGAAAATAGTTTTATCTTTAGCACCAACTAGAGATACTAGAAGATCAGGTGTCAGCTTCTTCAAAGCCTAGCATTAGCTATTTGCTGTCCCCAGCATAAGAGTGAATAGTATACGAAGTGACAGATTGGTGATCAATGATGAAAAGTAAAAGTTGAGTTGGTGATAGAAACCTGAAGAGAAGAGCACAAATATTTAAAGATAAAGGATTAAAGGTTGCTATAGAACGATCGGAAAGAAATCAAAAGATCACAGAGAGTGAGAATTATTAAACACCGAAAATAAAAGAACAGAGATCAAAGTTTTGTATATATATATATATATATATATATATATATATATATATATATATATATATATATATATATATATATATATATATATATATATATATATATATATATATATATATATATATATCGGTATATATATATATATATATATATATATATATATATATATATATATATATATACGGGATGGGGCGATAATAAAATTTTAACCGATATCAAAACCAGTAATTTTAAACCACCCAATTCCAAGTAAAAATACGATACCTCTAGAATTTCCGGATACCGATGCCAATTTTTTACCAAATTCAAAATAGGTGAAAAAAGATTAAATAATAATTAATGACGATAAAATTTTGATGCTCTGCTATCTGTAATATGTAGTTATTTTGAAGTCATCTTTCTAAACAAAACTATTAAAATATGAAACTTTCCATTCATCAAAATGGATACAATCTGTGTTTTAAAAGGATATTAAAGCTGACCTGTTACCACTAAGTCCGTGTGTAGTCGGAGGGATCCTTTGAGTTAGTCTACGTGTGTGGTATTTCATGAGCCTTCTCATTGTAATTTTCTTTTGAACTGTCGTGGCTCAGTTGGTAGCACTTTGACATACCATCTTAGAGGTCTCGGTTTCGAATCCTCGTTCACCAGACTTGAATTTTACATAAAATCTATCGCGAATATACGATAGTATATATATATATATATATATATATATATATATATATATATATATATATATATACTGAAATATTTAGGTAATTTGTTGGTGAATATTAGAAAGGAAAAAATAGATTTAAATAAATGATAATAAATTCTTCATCATTTTAAATAAATCAAAACAAATTGTTAATTATTTTTTCTTATTTTTTAAAAAAATTTAAAATATTTCAAGCAATTATTTCAATTAAATAATTTCTGAAAAAATGAAATGGCAGAAAGGTTGCAGACGACCATTTCGTAAGAATGAATTATGTCATTTATTTGGTAATTATTATAAAATCAATCTTGTATTATTATTAAATGAATATTTTATGAATTTAGTATGAAAAATTTGAATAAAATGTTGGTTAATAATTGGTTATTCCAATAAATCAATTTTTATATTAAAAAAAAAAAAATAAAAAAATAAAAAAAATAAAAAAACTTCGTTGGTGAAGCCACGAAAATAATTTTCATTTTCGTTGAAAAAAAGTTTAAAATTATTTTTCACATTCATTATGAATGTGATAAATACAATACAAATGATAGACAAGAATAGATTTTCAGCTCTGAATAATTAATAGTTTTATTTATTCTTATGCAAAATATAAGATAATTATTTTAATTACATTTTTTATTTAAAAAACTTATCAAGATAATAATTAGGAAATCGTAAGTTTAAAATTTAATCACAATAGTTAAAGAATTAATTAATTTTATATTTAATAAAATTTTAAAAAATATTTCAGTTTTTAATTTTATACTCCTTTATTCATTTTTTACTTTTAAATATTATTGCATTTGTTAAATTTAATCCGAAAAACCTTTCGAATTCTATTGAATTATTTGATCTTTATTGCGATTAGTCTTTAAATACCGAAACATTCTTCATAACATTGATTAAGGATCAAAATTTCAGTTAGTCGTCTGCTAATTTCATTCCGCTCCAGCCTAAGCTTCATACGGCAATTTTCAAACATATTCAACCATTTGTTGCTCTACGAAAATGGTGAAAAATTTTAAAATTTTAAATATTTAAAAACTCATCTTTATTATTAAAGTACTTTTTCATATTAAGGGAAACACTTTCGATAGATCTGAAAGTCTCTGACTGACTCACAGGCTGTTTACTTATGTATTATGCAATGGTCTTTGAAACCATTGATTTCGGGTCAATAAATCGCCTCTTCCCTTTCCTCATCTCTCTTTTTCCGCACATTAGAATCGGTAGTTTATGGTTAAGTGACTGTAGCCAACACACAACTGCCATCATATTCTGGTAAAGAGACTACAGTTATTTAAATTAAGTTCTTTAATTTCAGTGAATTTTCATTAATTTCAACTCAAATAAAAGCAACGTTTCTTCTTTTAAACTTGACTTAATGAATCTGTGGATGGATGTAATTGAAAAACATGAAATACAAATTTTTGGCTAAAAAAAATATTCAAATGTTTGAATGTTCTAAATTACGAATCTTCTTCCTGTCTCTCTCTCAAACTTTAGATAAGGTTTCATTTAGACTATGTACCCCTGGGTCCCTGGAGCCCCTGGAGCCCCTGGAGCCCCTGGAGCCCCTGAGTTTATTTCACAAATAATTTATAATATTTTATTATGAACCCTTTAGCTCACATTATGGAACCCCGAAATAACATTTTTTCCTTCAGGGTCCCCTCAACACTTCTGTGGTCCCCTTTGGGGTCCAGGTGGACCCCTGTTGGGAAACGTTGATTTAGATATTTGATGAAAATCTTTTGTGAGACGCAAACCTTTCCAACAAATAAAACTAATAAATTACAATATAAAATCAAAAATTATTTTAGGTAAACATACAACAACAAAAAAAGTTAAAATTTTTACCTAAAATTGAATTTTTCGGCGAGACAGTTAATCATTTCAATGCAGAAGCCTCTCCTTTCAATAATTTGAGCTCGCTGGCCCTTCCTAAAGGATAAAATGACAAACGGTTGCCTCTAAAAAACACACACACACACACACACACACATATATATATATATATATATATATGTGTGTGTGTGTGTGTGTGTGTGTGTGTGTGTGCGTGTGTGTGAGTGTCTTCTCTGGTGGGTAAAGGCTGGAGTCCTACCAATATCCACCAGAGTTGGAGAACAGTCGGAAATCTGGTCGCTAATGGCCGACGTAACCCGATACACGGCGTTCAAAAGTGTGCAAATCAAAAGAGGTTGAGAAAACAGATAAAGGGAGTGTGTTCAAGACTTTACCAGTAGAGTACATGTAAGATTGAGCATAGCGGTTAAGTTTGGGATCGGAGAGTTGGACAGAGAAAGGAGGAGACCGTGTAGAAAGTCGTGTCGCACGAGCCCTTCTCCATGGAGAAGGTATGCAACGTGAGAGTTCAGAAGAGCAATGTCCGTTGTAATAGCGATGGTTTAAAGAGTGACGCAGCAATTCGACAGAAAGAAAGAGATTAGTGAGAGTTAGTAAGAACAAAAAAAAAAAAAGAGTTTATAAGACGAAAAGCTCTAGACTCCACCTTTTCGAGAAGAGCTGTATGTGTGGAACCACCTCAGATTTGAGAGGCGTACTCTATACAGGGGCGAACAACACCCCTATACAGAGCAAGCAACTGGGGTGGCGTAAAAAAACTACGAAGGCGCCTCAGAACACCCAACCTCTTAGAGGCTTTTTTAGAGAGAGAAGTAATGTGATGTTTCCAAGAAAGATCACGAGAAAAAGAAACACCGAGAATATTAAGGACAGATGAAGGTGTGAGTTGAGTGTTTTCGAAGAAGATGTCATAGTTGTGTGGAAGATGTGTCGAGTAGAAAGATGGAGGAATTGAATTTTTGATGCATTGAAAACGACCATGTTTTCTCTAAGAAATAATTTTAACTAATAAATCTTGTTTTAAAAAAAACATTGCTCATTTATAAAGTACGCTACCAACACTGTTAACACTGTGAGAACAAAAATGACAGCAGTTTTAAATTGTTTTTAGCTTCCGAATTTTAAAATTTAAAATTTCGTTTAATGTACTAACTATAACCTCTAAAAAATATATATATTTCCTGGAAGGTGAACTTAATATTTTAGTATTAGTCTTTTTATTTCACCACCTTTGCAATATGCAAACCATAACTGTAAAGAAATTTATTACAAAAGACTCGTATTTATTACAAAAGATTTAGAAGCAATACCCAAAACATCGACAAGGAAATTAGTCGACAAGTTAAATTGACGACATCTTTGAAAAAAAAATCTGCCTTATCACTTTCTTTTCAGTTTGAACTGTCTACGATCTGGCCATGCGATAAAAATTTGACGACTGTTTGACCAACATCGTATTTTTTATGATCGATAAAATATCGTATTTTAATTTTTATCAGGATGTAAGCTTATTTTTCAGTATTATTTTTATAGTTTTAATCGATTTGTAAGCATATTATTATTATTATTATTATAATTATTATAATTATTATTATTATTATTATTATTATTATTATTATTATTATTATTATTATTATTATTATTATTATTATTATTATTATTATTTATTATTAATTTTATTAAAAATTTTTTTTTTTTTTTTTTAATTTATTTAATATCTCTCTCTCTCTCTCTCTCTCTCTCTCTCTCTCTCTCTCTCTCTATATATATATATATATATATATATATATATATATATTATATATATATATATATATATATA
>SEYY01019844.1:7500-17500 GCA_009176605.1 Armadillidium nasatum
ATCTTTGAGAAGACACAGAATGCCGTCTATGCAAGAACTGATGGGGAAGAGTGTGTTAGAAGACAGGAGGGAATGGAGAAGAGTGCTGGCCCAGCTGACAGGGTCTTAGACTCTTCCTGGGAGCTGTTATAATACTAAAATTATAATATATGTATATATATATATATATATATATTTATATATATATATATATATATATATATATATATATATATATATATATATATATATATATATATATATATATATTATATATTTAATATATTATTATTTTTTAATTATTTTTTATTATTTTTTAATTATTATTATCATTATTATTATTATTTTATTATTATTATTATTATTATTATTATTATTATTTATTATTATTATTATTATTATTATTATTATTATTATTATTATTATTATTATATTATTAACAATATCAATAAAAAAAATCTGATAAACTTTTAAAACAGCACACAAAAGAGGAAATCCCAATTTTTTTTTCTAAAAAAAAAAAAAAATGAATAACAAAAACAAGACGGCACTCTCGATTTTAAAACAAGTATTTCTTCGAGAGAAAATAGGCCATCGTCTCTTAGAAATGAATAGAAAAGCCGCTGATATTCTTCTCCCGAAAATTCCTTATTAGAGTAACAAACTCGAACTCGTAAATAAGATAAAATACTCTTTATGGACGTGGATGCAAAAGCGAAAATAAAGTTCTGCGTCTTTTTAAATTACTCGTTTTATTCTGCGTCTTTTTAAATTACTCGTTTTATTCTTTTAACATGTCTAACTATCAATGCTATGAAAATAAAGTTTTGCATATTTATAAATGTAAAAATCTTTAATTTCCTTAATAATGCAATTTTTTTAAATGGCTTTGCTTGACCTTTCTCTTTTTATCTCTCTCTCTCTCTCTCTCTCTCTCTCTCTCTCTCTCTCTCTCTCTCTCTCTCTCTCTCTCTCTCTCTATCTCTTTGTATTCTTCTCTTTCTCTCTTCCTGTTTTTAAAAAGTGTTCATATTTTAATGAAAAAGCTACATAATAATAGATGTTCATTTCTTTCTGCTGCAGTTGCGAGGGTTTGTGGAGGAGCGAAGAGAATGAGGCAATCAAGATATGGATCAAAAGAATGTGAATATGCATGACAATATTATTGCATATGCCTTTGTTACAACATTACAAAGGGTTATGTAAATTAGTATGTTTGGCAGCTGCAGATATGAAAGGATAACAGCGCGATAGTTGGCAATAAAACTGGTCATTTGCACAAATAAGCGAATACTACCTAAAAATTCTAATAAATATTTTCCAGAAACTATTTCTATATATTTAAAAAGATTGCAAAATAAAAGTAAAAATAAAATATTTGGAACTTAAATATATGAATTTTTGAGAATCGCATAAAGATGTTTTTACTGTTATACTAAAATACGAGAAAGTAAAATCGAGAATTTTATGTATTTTTAAAAATTTTTATTTGTTCTATAAATTTAGAGCTAAAATAATCTATTAACTATTTTTTCAAAATGTTTATTCATGATGTTAAGACGTACACACTGCCAAAAAATTGTCACAACGAAAAATTACCAAAAATATCTCTTTCAACTCTTTCAATTTACAACATATTTGAGAAAAATTTGGCCAAACTATTTTTGATAAGAAACGTGTCTTTCCTATTCTTACTAGAAAGTAATCTTGTGAAGCTAATTTCTAAAAAGTAATATATATATATATATATATATATATATATATATATATATATATATTATATATATTATATATATATATATATATATATATATATATATATATATACTGAATATCTTATCATGTAATAGATCAGTGTTAGATTCTCCGTACAGCAGACTTAAAAATTCTGAATCCACGAGAGAATGTGGTTTAATACTAATAAAATATTAATATAATATATATATATATATATATATATATATATATATATTATATATATATATATATATATATATATATATATATATATATATATATATATATATTATATATATATATATATATATATATATATATATATATATAATAATATATATTTGGTATGTAGCTTTACTTTCATCTGGCAAAGTATCGTCTCCTGTGAATTTTGTATCCATGTAAATAAGTTCCTTCCTCCTCCCAGGAGATGTTCGGTCAGTAGATTCGATTACAGTGACATAATAAAGAAAGTGTGCATTCCTTTGCATTAGTAATGATCTGAAGATACGTTCTTGTGGTCATTTTTTCCATCATTTTTGTTTTGGTTCAGCAAGAGGCAATTACATTTATTATTAGTTATTTCTATTAATATTTTATTTTTTAAGGTAAATTATTTATTTATTTATTTATTTATTTATTTATTTATTTTGTTCTTATTTTGTAGGATTTACGAATATCTTTTAAGCCTTAAAAATTTAAAAATAAAAATTATTTGCCAAAGAAATATAATTAAAATGATTTTGTTATTAAATAAATTAATTTTGCTGAATACTTTAATGTTGCTGTTGTTGTTGTTGTTGTTATTATAATATTGTTGTTAGTAGTAAGGATAGAGCTTTCGGCAGATGCCAGATTTAGCTACTTTTCGAAAAATCCGGCAACCTGCCCCTAACGGTCTTTTCTGCATTTGCGTGCAATCCTGCATTCTCAGGGACCTTCCTGACGTTTTCTATGTCGGTTAACGGATCAGCGTGGGCCCCCAGACCCCCAATTTCGAAACAATTTCAGACGGACTGAAACTGAAAGAAAATGGTCAGGAAAGAAAGTGAGGCGAACGCAGCGATTTTGCAAACTCAGGCAACTTCCTGATATCATTTTTGGGGGGTTCACGGGGCCCCCGTGGGGGCCCCTCCCCAGACTTGACGCCAATTTCAATGGGTTGAACCCCCCAAAATGGTGTCAGGAAAGAGCGTGAGGTCAATTTGAGCGGAGTGATTTGCATTACAAATCAAAATCCCGTTTGGCTTAGGTTGCCAGATTTTTCGAAAAGTAGCTAAATCTGGCATCTGTCGAAAGCTCTATCCTTACTACTTTTGTTATTATTATTTTTAAAATTATTATTATTATTATTATTATTATTATTATTATTATTATTATTATTATTATTAGATTATTATATATTTTATTATTATATTATTATTATATTTATAATTTTATTATTATTATTATTATTATTATTATTATTATTATTATTATTATTATTATTATTATTATTATTATTTTAAATTGGCACTCTACTAGCTTTTATCTTGATTAATGTAAGAATCGTTATAAAGTATTTCTCTATCGGTATCAACCCATGGTCGTCC
This sequence comes from Armadillidium nasatum, assembly GCA_009176605.1. Classification (NCBI taxonomy): domain Eukaryota; kingdom Metazoa; phylum Arthropoda; class Malacostraca; order Isopoda; family Armadillidiidae; genus Armadillidium; species Armadillidium nasatum. The sequence continues at coordinate 10,809 of SEYY01019844.1, forward strand.
TTGATTCTAGTATTATTCGTAATAAATTTTATTTTATGCAGAGCAAAATAGGAATGAAAATGGATTATTTAATTTGAAATTTAGAGTTTTACTTAACATTAAACTTTAATTTTTTTTTTTTTTACTTCCAGTAATGATACAAATCTAAAAGCTTCCCAACAGATAAATTGGGACAAATAAATATGACCCACAGTAATTTTCAACGCCGAAAGGACATTTTACTGATGAGTAAATAGATTTCCCAATTTATTTTAAGATAAAAATAGGAGTGACATTTTACTTGTAAGTTGTTTCAATTTATTTTCTAAAAAGAATAGGAAAGACATATTACTTAGTAGATTCATCATAATACTTTCTAATCAGAATATAAAAGACACATTAAATGAAAGTAGTTTAAATATATGCATAAATATATAAATATATTCAGTATATATATATATATATATATATATATATATATATATATATATATATATATATATATATATATATATATATATATATATATATATATATATATATATATATATATATATATATATATATATATATATATATATATATATATATATATATATATGGTATGAAATCTGACTGTTGTCGAGAGTTGATGTGCCTGGAAGCAGATGGGAAGAAGATTAGTTAGAAACATCATAAGGAACACAGAAGAGAGAGAGAGAGAGAGAGAGAGAGAGAAGAGAGAGAAGAGAGAGAAGAGAAGAGAGAGAGAGAGAAGAGAAGAGAAGAGAGAGAGAGAGAGAAGAGAAGAGAAGAGAAGAGAAGAGAAGAGAAGAGAAGAGAAGAGAAGAGAAGAGAAGAGAAGAGAAGAGAAGAGAAGAGAAGAGAAGAGAAGAGAGAGAGAGAAGAGAAGAGAAGAGAAGAGAAGAGAAGAGAAGAGAAGAGAAGAGAAGAGAAGAGAAGAGAAGAGAAGAGAAGAGAAGAGAAGAGAAGAGAAGAGAAGAGAAGAGAAGAGTAGAGTGGAGTGGAGAAGAGAAGAAAAAAGGAGGGCTACTGGATGGATCTAAGGCTTCGAAATCATCTTCCAAAGATTGCATATTTTAGAGAATTATGCTTGAAGAAAGATATTGAACAAAGTTGATAAAAAATAAACATTTAAAAAAAATAGTTAATAGATTATTTTAGCTCTAAATTTATAGACCAAATAAAAATTTTAAAAAATACATAAAATACTCGATTTTACTTTCTCGTATTTTAGTATAATAGTAAAAATATCTTTATGCGATTCTCAAAAATTCATATATTTTAGTTCCAAATATTTTATTTTTACTTTTATTTTGCAATCTTTTCAAATATATAGAAATAGTTTCTAGAAAATATTTATTAGAATTTTTAGGTAGTATTCGCTTATTTGTGCAAATGACCAGTTTTATTGCCAACTATCGCGCTGTTATCCTTTCATATCTGCAGCTGCCAAACATACTAATTTACATAACCCTTTGTAATGTTGTAACAAAGGCATTTGCAATAATTTTGTCATGCATATTCACATTCTTTTGATACATATCTTTATTGCCTCATTCTCTTCGCTCCTCCACAAACCCTCGCATCTGCAGCAGAAAGAAATGAACATCTATTATTATGTAGCTTTTTCATTAAAATATGAACACTTTTTAAAAACAGGAAGAGAGAAAGAGAAGAATACAAAGAGAAACAGAAAGGTCAAGCAAAGCCATTTAAAAAAAAAAAAATTCCAATCTTAAGAAAATTAAAGATTTTTTACGCTTCAAAATATGGAAAATTTTATTTTCATAACATTGATCTTAGAGATGTTTAAAGAATAAGAATGCTACCCCTGTACCACGACAGTACAAAGGAAATCGCGATAAGAAAGCTCATGAGTAATCTGTCGTTGAGACCCTCAAAGAATCCCCTTTCACTCGGGTAAAAGGTAACAGATCAGCCACAATTCACCCTCTCACAGACATTATATATATATATATATATATATATATATATATATATATATATATATATAATATTATATTATATATATATATATATATATATATATATATATATATATATATATATATATATATATATATATATATATATATATATATATATATAGTATAAAAACCACATCTTTCGTGGAGTTAAAATGACTTTGTAAATGCGACAGAACTTTATTTTGGCAGAGATTATCCTATATTTTATATATATAATATGGATTCCCGAATTCCAGAAGAAAGACACAGTTTCCCACTTCTAAGATTGAGAGTTCTCAACTCCAAACTATAAATTTGTCGGTATAAAACATTTGTTAAGGAATTTCATATCAGTTACTTGTAACAGCACTAATTTTCTCTTGTTTTTAGAATTATTTAATAAATTTAATGGTTCGTACTATGGTTTTGATACGCTACTGTCGAAAGTTTTTAACCAAAAAATACCTTCTTCAATTAATTTTTGCCCCAGGGAAGTCCGACAATTTTGAGGGTCAAACCATCAAATTATTGACACTATGACATAGCAATGTCTCTGATACCGGATTTATGTTATAAAGCCTAAACTCGGATGAAATATTCCAGTGTTGCAGCAAATCTTGCGGGATAACGCCAAAGCTTTTCTTGGAATCTCAAATTTGAAGACTTTTGACTCACTTGAATTTGGTTAGCACAGAAAATGTAGTTTCTTAAAATTCTACTTATGGTCAAAGCCGAGAGTCAGTGGTAAAAACATAAGGATTTTCTTGTTAGTATAAGTATTATTACTATCAATAAATGACAGTTAAAAATTAATTTGCCATCAGTTTTGAATTTCTATATTGATAATGGAAAAAAAATTTTTGGAATGAGAAGTCAGAAGTCGTTAGCCATTATTTAGGTCTTGAAAATGAAATTATAAAAAATTTTACTTCCTAAAAAAATATTCAATTAAATAGAAGAAACGTCTGTGTCTATTGATGGTGTGTACGTGTGTGTGCTTAATTATGTCGGCAAGAAAATGTTATTAAATTGTTGTCAGATAATGTACTTACCATTTAATTACTTTAATTACGTAATTTGTTAGCGATAAAATGGCGCCAATTTCCCTCAATTGAAACTAGTCTTGGCATTTCTTAATCCTGTTATTTTCCTTGAATTATGTAACTAAAATTTCCGCCTTTTTTCTTCATAGTCTTTCAGTCATAAAGAAATTTATGTAATTAGAAAAATTAAGCGAAGTAATATACTTCTTTCCCCATTTCCATTCATTTATTCAGAAAAATTGTAAAACATAATAATAATAATAATAATAATAATAATAATAATAATAATAATAATAATAATAATAATAAATAATAATAATAATATAATAATAATAATAATAATAATAATAATAATAATAATAATAATAATAATAATAATAATAATAATAATAATAATAATAATAATAATAATAATAATAATAATAATAATAATAATAATAATAATAATAATAATAATAATAATAATAATAATAAATAATAATAATAATAATAATAATAATATAATAATAATAATAATAAATAATAATAATAATAATAATAATAATAATAATAATAATAATAATAATAATAATAATAATAATAATAATAATAATAATAATAATAATAATAATAATAAAAAAATGATTATAATAATATAATAATAATAATAATAATAATAATAATAATAATAATAATAATAATAATTAAAATTATAATAATACTAATAATAAAATGAAATAATAAATAGTATAATAAAATATAATAATAGAAATAATAAGGATTATATAATTATAAAAATATTATAATTAAATAATAATAATAATAATAATAATAATAATAATAATAATAATATGATAATAATATAAAATAATGATAATAATTAAAAAATAATAATAATAATTTAAATCTAAAAAGTATTTATTAAATTAAGTAACAGATCAGATCCTCTTCTTTTGACAGGCCTGTTATTTAAAAGGTAAAATCTTACCACTTAATAAAGAACATTTTGGACGGAATGAGATTTAATCAGATTTGTATCTGCCTAATTTCAATTATTTCTTTTTTCTAATTTATTCTTCCGTAGAAATGATGATTGAAAATCTCGTCTATTATTATAATTAAATTGGAACCTTTATCTATAAAATTAGATTCAATCTTTACAGACTTAAAGTTGAGATTATTGAATCTTTTCTCTGGCAATGAATAATAAAAAATTTAAAATATATAGAGACATCTTTGATATGTATATATATATATATATATATATATATATATATATATATATATATATATATATATATATATATATATATATAATATATATATATATATATATATATATATATATATATATATATATATATATAGTTGGGGGTATCCATATTCATATATATATATATCGATCTGACTATATGTTTATTTATGTGATAGGATGTTGGGGTGTCGATCTCCGATATATATATATATATATATATATATATATATATATATATATATATATATATATATATATATATATATATATATATATATATATATATATATATATATATATATATTATATATATATGGGATCGGACGTCTCCATTAGGATGTCTGCCCCAGTCACAGTTGCTATATCTTAATGAATACACGTGTTATAAACATTGCCTTAAAAGAAAATATTGTGTAAAATATATATTTGTTTTCTTTATTAAAAGACGTTGACTGCCACAAAATGGGGCTGAGCCCGTTTTTGAATTTTTTTTTATTTTTTGACCGATTGAGCTGAAATTTTCAGTATATATAGCTTTTTTCCCGACGAAAATAGTCCATTTCTAACGTTTTTACGAGGGATTAACCGTTTAGTAGTTATTTGGGGTCAAAAGTTAAAAAAAAAATTGAACAGCGGGGTCAAACCACTGGTCCGCATGAGCTGAAATTTTAACTGAACAATCTTAGCCCCAAAATATAGATGTTGTATAAAGCGATTTTTGGTATCACGTCTAGAAAAAAAAAATATAGGCACTCAAATTTTTTTTTGAAAAAAATCATACCCTTCCGGAGAAAAAAATTATTTAAAAAAAAATGCCTTGAACAATTTTTTTTATTTTTAGATATTGTTTAGAAGAGGGATAGGTCTCTAACTTACGTTTAAAACATTATTAAATAATATTTGTTTGAAGAAAGATATAGTCTCTCAAACTTTTTAAATTTTTGAAAATTGGCACAAAAATGGACCTTATTTGAAGAGCTATATCTCGGAAACAACAAGTTAGATCGAATAATATATTGAAAAGATATTGTAGCCCCATCATTTATCTATAAAACTACCAAAAATGAAAAATGTAGTTATTGTAGTTTTTTTTTTAAATATTTTTTTTAAAAAAGTTGGAATTTTTTTTTTTTAACAAGTTTTGACTTTCGATAGTTGGTCAGTATTGGGCAAATAACAATTTTTCTATACTTCTGAGAGCAAAAGTCTATTAGAAAATTTTGTAGCCAATAGATTTAAGAACATACACTTTAAATTTCAGACCAAAAACATTTTTTATGTGGCCTCACCGTAGATTTGAACATTCCTAAAATTTCCGAAATAACTTCTAAACTTTAACTCCCTCGCAAAAACGTTAGGAATGGAGTTTTTTCGTCGGGAAAAAAGCTATCTATATAGAAATTTTCAGGACAATCGGATGAATTTTTTTTTAAAAGGTGCGTAGTGCTGGCACTACGCATGGCAGTCAAGCTTTTTTAACTACGAAAAAAAACTCCATTCCTAAATAGGAATTAAAAACATGTTTTTTTATCAAACAAAGAAAATAAAATAACTAACAAACCAAATGGATTAGAAATTAGAAACTTGTAAAGGTAAGAGATTATTTTTTTAAATTGGTCTCAAATGTTGTCCTGTCTACGCTTGACCTGTTATTGCAAAGTTGGTGATCAGTGTAAAATTGATTACTAAGAACTGCAAGCAGCACAAGAAACAGATGTGCCATTTCAAAATATTTAAATAAGCAAGAAAATACTAATCACAAGCTGACTTAGGGAAACTACTATTATAAAAATTACCAATTCTCTTTGGTTGTCGATGAATCTATTCCACTATTACCTAGTGTCTTTGATTCTGAACTTTTCATTACACCTGATATCTCTTATTCACATTCCCTTGGGCATTTTGGAGTCTAGAAAACTCTGACATCACTTAGAAAGCGCTTTGTATGGAAGGATATGCCTAAATTCACAAAGCAGTTTGTTTTAAGTTGTGATTCATGTCAGAGCTTTAAATCCTTGCGAAAAATAAGCTCACAATACGATCTTACCAGCCAGTTTCTGCAAAAATCCAGGTGATGAAGTCTGACCATATATATATATATATATATATATATATATATATATATATATATATATATATATATATATATATATATATATATATATATATATATATATATATATATATATATTATATATATACTACTACAGGCTTATCTGAGTGTAGCATGTGCCCCATTAATAAAATGGATATAGGATATATATATATATATATATATATATATATATATTATATATATATATATATATATATATATATATATATATATATATATATATATATATATATATATATATATATATATATATATATATATATATATATATATATATATATATATATATATATATATATATATATATATATATATATATATATATATATATATATATATATATATATATA
>SEYY01019844.1:25000-27500 GCA_009176605.1 Armadillidium nasatum
TAATGCGTTTCTTTTTTTCAATTTAATATTTCCTTATGTTTAAATATACATATACTATATATTAAATAGAATATATATATATATATTAAATAAGAGAAGTCTAAAAAAAAAAAATATATAATAATATATATATATATATATATATATATATATATATATATATATATATATATATATATATATATATATATATATATATATATATATATATATATATATATATATATATATATATATATCCTCTCCCAGGAAGGGTTTTCACCCTGTCAGTGGAACCAGCATCTTTCCCCATCTGCTTGAAGAAGTTCTCCCAGAGCCCTCCAAAAGATCAAGTTCTTCGGCTCGCCGGTCCCCATGCCGGTCCATGAGTCCTATCCAGACTCTTCAGGTAGGGTTTTCACCCTTTCAGTAGGACCAGCATCGTTTTCAAACCAACCTCCAAACACTCTCTCCCAGGGGTCTTCAAAAGATTGCTGGTTCTGGAGTAGTTACAAGCCGTTGACAGAGAAATCACAAGGCCGGATGGCTAGTCCTGTCGTCCTTGCATTTAGTTCTCTTCACATATATATATATATATATATATATATATATATATATATATATATATATATATATATATATATATATATATATATATATATATATATATAATTATATCTTGTGACTAAACCTTAAAAAAAACCTCTCATTTATGGGAATTAATTTCCTTAAAGTGGCTATTAATTTTAGCGATTTATTTAATAAAGTTATTTTGTCACTTTATTAAAGAAGATTTAATATTTTTCAGCAAAATTTAAGGAGATTAAAGTTATAATTTATTTTCTATCATGTTTTTTATGAGTTATTTTTCGTATTTTTGCTTTTCAAAAAAAAAAAAAAAAAAAAAAAAAATTCTAGTAAAAGATAAGAATTTTCTTTTTCTTGATATGGATAATAATTCTAGATAGTATAGTGTTTAAATCATTGAGAATGTTATTTTTAAAGTATGTTTTTAATTACTATTTATTTTGTGGCTTAATATTTCGAAAAAGAATTGAAGAATTATTGAATTATTGAATCGGTATTTCAATGAAAAATCATCAGGTTCTACTTCTACTTTTAAGAGACAGATTCCCTGTGAGCGGAGGAATAATCAGGAATGTATTCCACTTGTATACGCATGTATTTTTCTACTTTCTTTCAGTTTCAATTGTTTTCAACATATTTTCAAATGAAGTGATGCCATGTATTTGCCATATAGGCCTTTGATCTGGTTCCCTTTTCGACTTCTCCAAAGGAGTGTGTGTGTGTGTGTGTGCGCGCGCAAAGATTTTGATGTTTTTCCACCAAAGATATTATATATATATATATAAATATATATATATATATATATAATATATATATATATATATATATATATATATATATATATATATATATATATATATATATATATATATATATATATATATATATATATATATATATATATATATATATATATATATATATATATATATATATATATATATACAGGAGTGAATTAGTTACAAAATTTAAATCTTTTTCCTTAATTAAGTTAAAATTAACGACATCATACATAAAATTTCCTATTTTGAAAATTTCAAATTCACAGGAGCATTAAGCTGTTAATGTGTCGAGCGTTATGCTAATATGCTAACATTTATATTAAAGCTATACATTTACAAACGCACACATTCATTTATATATATATATATATATATATATATATATATATATATATATATATATATATATATATATATATATATATATATATATATATATATATATATATATATATATATATATATATATATATATATATATATATATATATATATATATATATATATATATATATGGATGACTTGAAACTCAATGCCCCAAACAAGGAGATCATTAAACAGATAGAGATAGTAAAGAAATTCTGAAACAATATATGCATGGAAGAGTAATCAGGAATAATTGGTATGGATAAAATAAGAAATTGGGATCCCTGTGCATTCCTGGTCCTCAAGAAATGTAGAAAAGTAGAAAGCGAGAACATAGAAATTGAAGGAGAAATAATAAGAGAATTAGAAAAAGAACACACTTATAAATACCTTGGAATAGAGGTCAGAAAGAATAGAACACAACTTGATGAAAGCAAAGGTAAAGAAGGAATACAGAAGAAGAATAAAATTAATCCTTAAGTCAGAACTAAACCCCAGGAATAAAGTGCAAGCCATTAAGACCTTTCCTGTACTTTCATATGGGTTTGGTGCTATAGGCTGGATGCAGGAAGACCTAAATAATCTTAATGTTATTACCAGAAGAATGCTGGACATGCACAAAATGACACACAGAAACCAATTCGTAGCTCGCATGCATGTTACCAGGAAAAAAGGAGGAATGGGTATGCCATCAATAGATGCAATATATAAATCTGACATAATAGGAATAGGAAAATATTTGAAACGAAAAAAATATGTTTATAAGATGGGTATATGAGCATGAA
>SEYY01019844.1:32500-40000 GCA_009176605.1 Armadillidium nasatum
GATAACTTTTAGCGAACAAGTGTTTTCAGGATTTGGAAATTATTGGTACTTCTAGGTAACATCTGTTCGATAAAGGATTGGGATTTCGTCGCAGTCAGGACAATTGGAGAATTATTCTTCCCATGGTTCTAAAGGCTGGGAACCTTTTTTACCAGTATTTTCGTCCCAAGTACGGTTGCAGAAATATGAAGTTTCTGCAGCCGATGCCACCCTGCATCTTGCGGGATATGGTGTGGTGCATAAAAAAAAATAAAAATATATATATATATATATATATATATATATATATATATATATATATATATATATATATATATATATATATATATATATATATGAACTGAGCGATATTTAAGGCTTATCGTCTACTGCAATCCACTCCTTCAAGAACTACCTTCTCATTTTCTAATGTATATTTTCCATTGATATTAAAATGACTCGAGTCTTCGATCTTCTTATTTTAGATATGATCCTATTATCTTCATCTAGATTTTCATTTTGACAGCAGCTTTCTAATCATTTTCTTCTTGACCTTGATAATGTTCTCTAATAGGCTAACTCAACGAAGAATCTTTCAGTTTTCTTAGAAACCTTAATTAAATCTTACATACTTCGCTCTTAAGCCTCTTAAATTATACTCGGAATTTCCTTTCACTTTCAGCCAGGGGTGACGAGCCAGAACAGACAAAACAGCCGGAATCAAAGCAGAATTTTTTTTTTTAATGGAGTCAGAGCCATAGAGCATGATTTTAGAATGATAGAGCAGGCCAAAAAAAACTATCAGCTCCAAGACCCTGTTTTCGACTACTCAGTACAAGCAAAATCAATCGAAATATAAGCAATACTGTCACTGTGAATGTTAAGGAGTTTAAGAGTAGATTAAAATTCTCTTCAGTTGCAAGTCATTTTTACTTCATCACAGTTACTGTTATTTGACTAGGATCTTATCCGCTTTTGAGTTCTCATCTGTGCTCGCCACAGTTTCAACTATCTACGGAAATATATTTGAGACCAATGCAAAAAGAATTACAATACATTTATTATTCTGATTATCTTGATTCTATTTTTTTCTAGTTACTGCAACGGAAGATGGTCGAGAGAGCCGACCATTAGTTTTGTATAAAAGAAAGTGAAATGATAAAGAGAAGAAAAAGAAAAGAAAATAGGAAAAACAAAAAAAAGAGAGAAAAAAAAGAAAGGAGGGAAGATAAAATAATTAAAGCGGTAAGAAAAAGAAGAACAAATAAAGAAGGAGAGAGAGGAGGAGGAGGAGAGGAGAGGAGGAGGAGGAGGAGGAGGAGGAGGAGGAGGAGGAGGAGGAGGAGGAGGAGGAGGAGGAGGAGGAGGAGGAGGAGGAGGAGGAGGAGGAGGAGGAGGAGGAGGAAGGCGGCGGCTTGATTCTTCAATTATTTTTTGTTATCAATTTCGAAGAGCTGAAGTTTAAAAAAAAAGTTCTAAAAAATAAGACATCAAATCTTTGAAATTGAAACGTTTGCAAAATCGGAAAGATTTAAAAAAAAATTTTTTTTTTAAATGAAATAAAGTTTGCAAAAATTCTGAAATTAAGTTTAGTAAAATTTTTAAAATTGTAATAAAATTTAAAATTATTGAAATTTTTATCAGATGCTAAAACATATAAAGTCCAATTTTATTCATTTATATATATATATATATATATATATATATATATATATATATATATATATATATATATATATAATATTATATATATATATATATATATATATATATATATATATATATATATATATATGGTTTGGGTACTTAAGTACAAATTTTGAATATTTGTATTTGTACTAATACTTGAGCCAAATGTAACATGGAAAAATCAAACACTTTCAAGAACGAGTTAAACTTTAAAAGAAAAAATCCAAAATAAATATTATTTATCCTAAAAAGAAATTAAAATGTATATCTGAACCTCATATCTAAGATTTGGCATGAAAGTTCTTGAATTTGGATCTTATTATTATTATTATTATTATTATTATTATTATTATTATTATTATTATTATTATTATTATTTATTATTATTATTATTATTATTTTATTATTATTATTATTATTATTATTATTATTATTATTATTATTTTCAAATTTTAGAAAATATAAATAGTTTAGGTGTTTCAACTTTCTAAATTTCAACACTTTTCTGCCACTCACTGTCAGGGCCACTTTCAAGGTAAGGACAGAAATTTGAAATAAAAGAAGCGAACCTCAAGTCTAGGGTGCAAATACCTTGGTGAGTGCAGATGGAGGTCTGAAAGAGAGGATTATTAAATGAAGGAGAAAAAAATAGATGATAGAGGAAGTTCCACCGAACAGATGTGAATAGAAAGGAAGAGGCACCAAAATGAGCAATCCTGAAATATCAAATATTCACAAAAAATCTTGTGAAAGCAAGGCACTCCTTTTGCTACGAAGGCGACGCAATAGTGGTGGAAAATGAGAAGTCATTTACCTCGAACACTTGCTACTATAGTTCCTATAGAATAGTTAGTGCTTCAGCGTCACGTCACCGAAATAAAAGGCCAGGATGGTTAGAATTTTGGAAAATTTATTAATCTTTTAGCCTTAGACTCAATCCTATTCAGAAGGAGGGTTGAACCGGAGCTTCTCAAAATGTGGAAACAGCACTCCGCACAAAGGTCGATAAGACCCTTATGCAAATGAAGTAACTGGAGTAACCCTAACGGAACTCTGGTATTCCATGAAGTTACTTTATAAATCTGTTATATGATATCTCCAAGACAGTTTATTGTTTATGTTCGAACATTTAATGTTTAAAATGTTCACAGGTGAGAAGGAAGAGACATTGAAAAAAATAGGAGAGCTGGAAGGTGCTGCTCAAAGGGAGATGTGAAGACATTGAGTTCTTAATTAAAGATTTGATTTCACAAGTTGAGGCGACCCCACCGGGAAACCCCATCGGGATCTGCAAGAAAGAAATCGGAAGGTTGAAGGAGAGAAAAAACTAGAAGGAAAAGAGAGAGCAGATTCGAAATGAATAGAAGAATGGAGAGTTTAGTCACCATTATAAGAATGAACAGAGTTAGAAGTACAACTGAGAAATTCGTTGATGAAAAGTAATAATTAAATTGGTATAGAACAGAACCCTAAAGACCACCACAATTAATAACGAAAGAAACAGAAGTCGCTTCATCAACATGTGTTTATATGGATTGATCTGAGATAAAAGTAGACAAATAGTAAGCAAAGAGAATCTTGAAACCGAAATGGAGAGAGTTTAGGGAGTAGTGACTTGTATCATACTTGGTCAAAAGCTTTGGATATTTTCAAGAGTCACCACATAAGATTCCCCACCCCTCCCATATTCCGAAAGAAGCAAAAGAAATAAATCAGAAGATATGAGAAAATGTCATCTGTTGACCTCAATCATAGAAAACCATGCTGATGATCAGAAAGAAGAGAATGATACTCTAGATGATTCAGGAAATGAGAGTTGAGGAGGATTTCAAAGATTTTAGACAAAACACATGCGAAAGCTATAGGATAATAGGTGAAAGATCAGATTGATTACCCCTCTTTGGGATTAGCCTGATAAGAGCGATTCTCGAATTGAGGAAAAGTATTAATATTAAGACACAGAGAGTAGAGTCAAAAGAGGACAGAAGCCAACTCAGACGCATACTCCCTTAGAATACGAAAAGGAATGCTATCTTCGCCACTAGCCTTAGATCTCAGGATCTCACCCTATCATGCGTAACGACAGGTAGAGACATGGAGTAAATAAGAGGAAGAGTAGGAGGAGGTATTCAAGAATCTTTCACGATGGAATGAAATGAAGAAAAGAGGTTGAATAATGTTTTTTTCAGAAGAATTATTAGCTACAAGTCGTAGGTGGAACATGTGACCGATATATTCTTAAAGATATGCAAGATGTTTTTGAATAGTTTGAGAATGTAACTGACTGTTCTCAACTGCAGTACTGTTTCATCAAGCTTAATTAAATATCACTTCTATTCAATGGCTAAAGTATCGGTTTTAACAGTTGCATTCATAATATAATAGTTCATTGGTATTAAAACTAACAAATCTTAAATCAGTTGCATGAAAAAATAAAAAAATTTACCAATTACTTGTGTAATAGATCCTAAGTTTAAGATGGGCCGATGCTATGAAAAGGGAAAGGGTAACGAAAGTGCTTCTTTATCAGCAACAGCACAGTTCTTTTTCAAAAAAAAAAACTTCGGAAACTTTTAATGTCATTATTGCGATATCAGAGGAAATAACGGGTAGAAGTTCAGAAAGCCCTCCACAAAAGAGGAAATTGTTCAGTTTTATGGCTTCAAATCAAAAATTGACAGAAGAATACCAAATGAAGGGGCATACTAATATGGAAATGCAAAAAATTTTCAGTCAGCCTTGTATATCTAAAGAAAGAGATTTGCAGAAATACTGTGAAAAATCATGAAAAGATGTTTCAAATATTGTACAACCTGGAATAAGAAATATTTGGCTATTCCAGCATCTTTTACCCCTGTGGGAGAAACCTTCAGCTTCACGTGAAAAGTCTTCGCCCTAAAAAATGTTGATTGATTAATAAAAAATTTTGAAACTCTAATGTTTGTGAAAAGCAACAATAAACTGAATCATGATTTTTAAATTTTACACTTTTGTAAAAAAGAATTTAAGAAAGCTTTCAGAATTATTAAAAGCATAATTTTGTTCCAATATTATTCCTTCTATGTTTCCATTTTGTTTACAGAAATTCGGAATTTTACATCTTAATGACTATGGTTTCCAAAAAAATATCTGAAATATATTTGTACTTCTACTTGGGGCAATGTACTTATATTATACTTAAAAGTACTGTGTTTGAATTTGAACCCAAGACTGATATATATATATATATATATATATATATAATATATATATATATATATATATATATATTATATATATATATATATATTATATATATATATATATATATATATATATATATATATATTATTAATTTATTTATTTATTTCACTATCACCTTTCCCATTTTCGTGGGGTGGTGCCCGCCAAAATTCCCTCACAAACATACCCATTCTTACTTTTCAACCCCTTTCACCACCCTCCATCTCACTCTGTCCTCCGCAAGTCTTCTACCCTCTTCTAAATTCAAATTCCTTCCACCCAAAATCTCTCTCACTCCATCCATCCATCTCCACTTTGGCCTTCCCCTCCCCCTACCACCATCCACCTCAGATCTAAGTACCTTGCCTACCATTCTGTCCTCATTCATTCTACATATATGTCCAAACCATTTTAGCACACCCTAATCTGCTCCAACAACTAAACCCCTCTTCCATTTACACATCTCCCTTATTCTTTCATTTATAATCCTATCAATTCTTCTCAATTTACATATCGCTCTCAAACATTTCATCTCAAAGACATTGAAACTTTTCCTCGCCCGAGCACTTTATCATCCATGTTTCACACCCCTACATTACTGAAGGTAAACACATACATTCAAACATTCGTTTCTTTATTTCTTTTGAAATTTTTCCTTTCTTCCATACTTCTCTTAGACCCCGCAACACTTTCATTCCTTCTACCACTCTATTCTTATATATATATATATATATATATATATATATATATATATATATATATATATATATATATATATTATATATATATATATATATATATATATATATATATATATATATATATATATTCAGCAAAAGCATACTGAAATGAAATCTTCACAATTGTTGTAATATGAACAATATATTACAGTACACACTAACACTTGTATTTTTTATTTTTCATATATATATATATATATATATATATATATATATATATATATATATATATATATATATATATATATTATATATATATATATATATAATATTAATATATTATATATGTATCCATATATATAAATATATGTATCCATATATATAAATATATGTATCCATATATATAAATATATGTATCCATATATATAAATATATGTATCCATATATATAAATATATGTATCCATATAAATAAATATATGTATCCATATAAATAAATATATGTATCCATATATATAAATATATGTATCCAATATATATATGTATCCAAATATATAAATATATGTATCCATATATATAAATAATATATATGTATCCATATATATAAATATATGTATCCATATATATAAATATATATATATATATATATATATATTATATATATATATATATATATATATATATATATATATATATATATATATATATATATATATATATATATATATATAATATATATATATATATAATAAAAAAAAATATTTGAAATTACTTTTCCTCTTTTGAAAAAACAAAAAAACAAAAATGAAATCAAAAATTTAATCCTTGGTTACTTCTGACACACACTTTCAATTAAAAAATTTCTCCTGACGTTCCCTACCAATAAAGTTTTCAATCCCACCTGAAATACTTTTTATCTTGTCTTTTATATATGTATATATATATATATATATATATATAATATATATAATATATATATATATATATATATATATATATATATATATATATATATATATATATATTATATATTTGTGTGTGTGTGTGTGTGTGTGTGTGTGTGTGTGCGAATGTATCTGTGTGTGTTTAAAATAATTTTAAAGAAATAATTCAAATTTAGCAAGTATGTCTGAGATAGAGAGTGAGAGAGGAATAGGGAAAGGGGAAGATAAAAAGAGGGAGAGAAAAACAGGGAACGAGAGGGAAAGATAAAAGATTAGACAATTGAATATGTCAATGATAAAACTAATGACAAAATTAATGTAAGGCAAATGTAAAAAGGTGGACAAAGCTTCGCGTATCATCAGTGATCAAATTAACATTCCTTCCTTCCTTCTATTTTAACATCTAAATGAAGGCGCTTCATCGGTCCAAGCATTGAAAAGGAGGCTTCAAACGGAATCAAACTCTCAGTTTATTTAATCTTACATAGATAAAAGGGTATATGATTAATTGCGGTCCGTATTTACCAAATAAAATTGTAATTTGATATTTTGTTAAAAAATTATTTATAAATATTGACGTTTGGGGAAATTAAATATCAGTCAAAAAAGCGATACTGGGTTTCAAACAACTTCAATCTTTATGCCTATTAATTATGGGTAATATGATTTTATTTTATGTATACCATTATTATAAAGAAAAATAAAAAATAACAATAAAAACACTGAAACCAATATTACTCAAAACAGCTTTAAATTTAGCATGTAACAGCTGATCCTTTTTGCATTTGAAAGGAAATGAAAACTTAATGAATATTTGTATAACAGTATTTTACTGTCGAAAAAGTTGAAACTAAAATACATATTTAAATTTTAATCTGTATTAAAAAAAAGCAATAAGAAATGATAGGCTCTAATGATTAATAATAATATTCACAAACAAATATTCATCACTGCTAAGATGTTTTTGATCTTTTCTTTTAACATGTTT
>SEYY01019844.1:45000-46486 GCA_009176605.1 Armadillidium nasatum
CATTTTCGACAATAAAATTACTTTTAAAAATTGAGTGAAAAAAAAACTCTACGTACTTTACGTTTTCATTTTCATTTAGCTAATGTGCTATGTTATTATTATTATTATTATTATAAATATTATTATTATTAATATTATTATTATTATATATTATATTATTTATATAATTATTATATCATTATTATTATTATAAATATATTATTTTATTATATAAAATTTAATAAATAAATTATTATTATTATTATTATTTTAGGTAAAAACATATATATATATTAAAATATAATATATATTAATATATATATATATTATTAATTATATATATATATAATCTATATATATTATTTTTTTTTTTTTTTTTTTTTTAACATATATATATATATAATTATATATATTATATATATATATTATAATATTTATATTATTATTATATATATATTATATATATATATATAAAGCAACTCGGTGAAGTTTTCATTTTTAGAACGAATTTTTAATTGAAAAACAATTTTCAAAAGTTGATGTTGTGAAACATTCAACAATTCCCTCAAACTGAATTCAGAATTCTTCCCGAATTTTCAGTATAGCCATTATTTTCCTTTGCAACAACAATGAATGTATTCACTTCAAAATACTACTTCTTCTACTACTACTGCTACTACTAATAATAATAGTAATAATAAATCATAATAAAAATTATTATAGTAACAATAATAGTAATTATAATAATAAAATAAAATATAATATAAAAATTAATAATAATATAATAATAATAAAAAAAAAAAAAAAAAAAAAAAAAAAAAAAAAAAAAAAAAAAAAAAAAAAAAAAATATATATATATATATATATATATATATATATAATATATATATATATATATATATATATATAATATATATATATAGTTAAAGTTTCCCTAAATAAGAAATTAGTAAAAGAAAACAAACTGATGATCCTGATAAGATCTCTCTTGAGGTTCTGAGTTGGCTCCTTGCCTTCATAAACTTATTTCCTTTTGCTTGTGACCCTTGACCTTTGACCTTTTCATACTGTTGGAGAGTGCGTTCGCTCAATCCGTGCATAAAAATGAGAAAACATTTCAACTCATTAACAAATTCCCCATCGCATTAACCTATGTTATTTCAAAACCTTTCTAATCAAACCTAAATTTTTAGAAGGTTTGAAATCGTCTACATGTTACCTTCCTCATCGAAAGCCATCATGATGTTTTAAGAAAATGTCAAAAATATGTTCGAACCCCGTTAAGAACTAAGAACTTTAGATTACTAACCTATTTCTTCTTTCTGACCTTTTATCCTCTGTTCATAGGGAATTTGGGGAATCTATTGATGGGGTATTTATTGCGTTTTATTATTTTGAAAAGCTTACTACATAAATGAAGGTAGTAAGAATGGCTTTGGAGAAAAATATTCCTGGTATTTTATTACTAAAAAAAAACTTGGGAAAAAGTGATATCTTTAAAGACATT
>SEYY01019845.1:0-2500 GCA_009176605.1 Armadillidium nasatum
TTTCCAGCAAGAAGGGAATTGTCGAAGTAGAAAGGCAAAGTAGAAAGACGAAATAGTTTACCAAGGCAGGGTGCAAGCTCTTAAGCACAAGTTTTGAGAACCACAGGAGGGATACCATCAGGACCGTACGCCTTCTTAGTGTCAAGCTCAGAGAGAGCAGAAATGACATCTTTAGAAGAAATTACAATGTTAGGCATAAATGAGTTGGAGGAGGTTGAAGGAGGAGGAATAGTTCCGGAATCGTCTAAGGTAGAGTTAGAAGCAAAAGTATGAGTGAAGAGGTCAGCTTATGTTGAAGTTAAAATAGCCGTTGTGCCATCTGAAGCGATTAGAGGAGAGAAAGAGGAAGAAGCAAAGTTAGAGTTAAAATTATTTGCAAAATGCCAGAAAGGTCGAGAGGAAGAAGAGCCAGAAAGATTATTGCATTTGCGGAGGAGAAAAGAGTTTTTGGTATCTCGAAGAATAGATTTTGCACGATTCCGGGATGAAATATAAATTGAATGAGTTTCAGGAGTTTGAAGACGACGGTAATCTCTGATGGCAGCATCCCTACGGCGGATAGCTTGAGAACAAATAGAGATAAACCAAGGTTTGTTAGGTTTAGTAGGAGGGAAAGAATATGAAATGTACGCCTCCATGCCAGAGAGAATCACCTCGGTTATGCGCTCAGCACACTCAGAGGGACCTCTTCCACGAAAGCCATAATCATTCCATGGGAAATCGGAGAAGTACAACCACAAGTCAGATCAGTTAGCAGCACCGAAGTGCCAGAAACGTCTCCTCGCCGAAGGCGGGGACCGTTCTTGCGGAAGACTTGAAGAGCTAGAACAAGATACGGAGATAAGAATGTGATTGGATGAACCCAGAGAAGGAAAGAGTTTAACAGTATAAGGAGAAAGATAAGAAGTAAGGAAAAGATCAAGTATGTTGGATTCATCACCAAGACGGTTAGGGATACGGGTAGGGAGCTGCACCAACTGTTCAAGGTTGTTCTGGATAGAAAAGTTGTAGGCGAGTTCACAGGCTGGATCATGAGAACTAGATGATAGCCATTGGCGGTGGTGAACATTAAAATCACCTAAAACGATGATTTCGGAGAAAGGAGAAGACAGAATGTGCTCTGTTTTGGAATTTAAACAGTCGAAGAATTTTGGATAGTAAGTAGAATTAGGAGATAGATATACAGAACAAATAAATTTAGTAGTAGAATTGCAAGAGAGCTTTAGCCATAAAGTAGAAAATTCAGGAGACTCCAAATTAGAGAACGAGAGGAAATAACATCGTTGCGCACATATGCGCAACAACCGCCTTTGACTGAAAATTGAGGATAGAGACAGTAGGAGGTAACAGAATAAGGTTTGCTGTCAGAACACTCAAGCACCTGAGTTTTGGTTAAAAGTAATAGATGAGGTTTAGAAGAAGAGAGATGGTGTTCGACAAAGGGAAATTAGAAAAAGGACTGCTAATGTTACAGAAATTAATGAAAAAAGAAGACCGTTCACGGGGTCAAGCCTGATGACGGGTCATGGAGGCACCATCCTCATCATCGGAGGCCGCCAACTCCCAAGTGATGATGGGGTGAGGGGTAGAGGTTGAAGGGCATTCTTTGAATGTCGCCCCTCGAAGCATCTCCGAGGCAGCTGTAAGTTTCGCCCTTTTGATTTTTGTTTTGTTTATAAAGATAATGTTAGAGTAAGCGCTTGTGAAATGTGGGAATGTGTGAAGAATTGGGGTGGAGAGGTATTAGGAGCATAGATACTCCAGTGTGAGCTGATTATATATATATATATATATATATATATATATATATATATATATATATATATATATATATATTTATATATATATATATATATATATATATATATTTATATTATTACAGAAACGCCACCACTCACGGGCAGAGCCCTTTTCATGGAGGGGGCACACACAGAGGAAGAAAACTCACTCTAGCATATCTAACGCACATCCCTCAGGTGGGCACAGACGGAAGCCTTGAAGAGTGGAAGATTAAATGCAAGAGGAAAATGGATTATGGCAAAGAGTTCCACAGAACAGAGGTGACTGGAAAGAAGGAGGCACCACAATGAGCTAGCATGGGGTTTCCCACTTCCACACAAAATTGGTACGAAAGCAGGGCACCCCTAGTGCAACGAGGACGACGGAACGGTGGAGGAATGCGAGAGATAAATTCCCTCGAGCACCTGCCATTGTAGTACCTATAGAAAAGAGATAGTGCGCCAACGTCACGTCGCAGAGATAAGGGGTCAAGAGAGTTTGAAAGTAGGGGACAGCTAATTAATCTTTTAGCTTTAGACTCAACCCTATCCAGAAGAGAGGAGGAGTCGGATCCCCGCCAGATGTGAGAACAGTACTCCATACAAGGGCGGATAAGACCCTATATATATATATATATATATATATATATATATATATATATATATATATATATATATATATATATATATATATATATATATATATATATATATATATATAT
>SEYY01019845.1:5000-10000 GCA_009176605.1 Armadillidium nasatum
TCTTTAACCAATATTGCTATGAACAATTGCTATGAGCAATCCACAATGAAATAATAAGGGAGATGAATAAATGGAAGAAGGGTGTAATTGATAGAGAGGATGAGGGTGTGCTAAAATGGTGGGCAAGGTACTTAGATCCGATGTGGATAGGGGAAGGGGGATGGGAAGGCCAAAGTGGAGATGGATGGATGGAGTGAGAGAGAATTTGATGGAAGTAATTTGAGTTTAGAAGAGGGTAGAAGAGGGCGGTGGTGAAAGTGGTTGAAAGGTAAGAATAGGTATGTTTGTAAGGGAATTGTGGCGGGCACCACCCCACGAAAAGTGGGATAGGTGATAATGAGAAATATATATATATATATATATATATATATATATATATATATATATATATATATATATATATATATATATATATATATATATATATATATATATATATATATATATATATACATATACGCATTCGCATATTCATCAAAATTAACATCCGCATCCGCATCTTCCGCATTTAAAAATTCAAAAATCCGCATCCGCATCCGCATCCGCAATCCGCATCAAATTAGGAAAAATGACATCCGATCCATCACTAATATATATATATATATATATATATATATATATATATATATATATATATATATATATATATATATATATATATATATATATATATATATATATATATATTACACATCACCACCGCTCACTGGCAAAGCTCTATTCAAGGAGGGGGTGCTAGAACAATAGAAGAGATAAAACAGCCCACACCACCCACCTAACGCAAATTTCGCAGGGGAGCACAGACGTGGGTCTTAAAGGAATGGAGATTAAATTCAGCAGGAAACACAAAAGATTGGAGAGAATTCCACAAAACAGAGGTGGCTGGAAAGAAGGAGGCACCACAGAGAACTAGCCTGGAGTTGCCTATGTCTACACAAAATTTATGTGCAGACGATGCACCCCTTGTGCTACGAGGGCGCCGTAAAGGTGGAGGTATGCGAGTGGATAGTTCCCTTGAGCATTTGCCGATGTAGTACATATAGATAAGAGAAAGGGCACCAACATTACGTCACATACATAAAGGGTCAAAGGAATTTGTAAGAGCAGAACAGTTTATAAGTCTTTTAGCCTTTGACTCAACCCTATCCAAAAGACGGGTGAAACCTGAGCCACCCCAGATATGAGAGAGAGTACTCCATACAAGGGCGGATGAGACCCTTGTATAATTGGAGTAACTGCGAAGAAGAAAAAAATTCTCACAGTCTAAACAGAACTCCCAGCTTCTTTGAGGCCGCCCTAGCAACCATTGTGATATGAGGTTTCCAAGACATTTTTTTGTTTATGTGAAGGCCAAGGATGTTTATATTGTTAACAGGAGAGACGAGAGAACCGTCGAAAGAAATAGAAAAGTTAGAAGGTGTCTTTGAGAGGGAGATTTCTAGAAGTTGAGTTTTTAAAGAGTTGAACTTCACAAGGTTGAGACGATCCCACTGGGAAATTCTATCCAGATCTGCAAGAATGGAATCGGAAAGATGAAGACGAGAGGTAACTCTAGATGCAAAGGAGGGAGCAGATTTAAAATGAGTAGAAGAATGGAGGGTCGAGTCATCGGCATATGAATGGATAGGGTTAGACGAGCAACTGAGAAGATCATTAATGAAAAGTAGGAATAGAGTAGGAGACAAGACAGATCCCTGAGGAACACCACTATTAACAGAGAAGTAAGAAGAAGTCGCACCATCAACCACAGCCGAAGTGGAACGATTAGAAAGAAAGCTAGACATAAGTAAGCAAAGAGAAGGAGGAAACCCAAAGGAGGGGAGCTTGGAGAGCAGTGACGCATGTCATACCCGGTCAAATGCCTTGGATATGTCAAGCGCCACCACACAAGTCTCCCCATGGTCCCTAAGTGCAGAAGACCATAGATCTGCGAGATAGGAAAGTATATCACCTGTAGACCTCGAGCGCCGAAAGCCATACTGATGATCAGAAAGAAGAGAGTGAGATTCCAGATGATTTAAGAAATGAGAGTTGAGAAGGGTTTCAAAGATCTTAGACAGAATACAAGTGAGAGCTATAGGGCGATAGTTATAAGGATCAGAGCGGCTACCTTTTTTCGGAATAGGTTGGACTAGTGCGCGCTTCCAACACTGAGGAAAAGTACTAGTATTGAGGCACAGAGAGAAAAGTTGAACGAGGGATGGAGTTAACTCAGACGCACACTATCTTAAAACTCGGGGACGAATGCCATCCGGGC
Organism: Armadillidium nasatum; assembly: GCA_009176605.1. NCBI lineage: Eukaryota > Metazoa > Arthropoda > Malacostraca > Isopoda > Armadillidiidae > Armadillidium > Armadillidium nasatum. Next base: position 7,258 of record SEYY01019845.1, read on the forward strand.
CGCTTGCTTTCCTAACGTTCATAGATTTCAGAAGCCCATGCACCTGATCAAATGTAATCACAGGTAAAGGCATGAGACATCTTAGAGGAGAAGGAGTAGGAGTAGGGTTGCCGGAGTCGTCCAGGGTTGAATTAGAAGGAAAAAGGAGGCCGAAGAGATTAGCCTTTTCATTCGGAGTGTTAGCAACAGAACCATCAGAACGGATAAGAGGAGGAAAGGAGGATTTACAGAAGTTGTTAGAGATGTTTTTGGCAAGAAGCCTGAAAGATTTATCAGTAGAAGAATTTAGGAGTTCAGCACACCTTCTTTTAGTGAAAGCCTGCTTTGCTCGTCGAAGAATATCCCTGCAACGATTCCGAGCAAAATGAAAATTAGCAAGAGTGATAGGAGAAGGAGAAGTTTTTTCCACTCTCGATAAGCGATGTCTCTAGCCTGAATGGTGCGAGAGCAAGCGCGATCGAACCATGGATTTTGAGGAGAGAAAGATTTAGACGAAGAATGGATGAACTTGCTCATCCCATCAACGATTACAGCCCCCACCTTATCGGCAGACCGAAGCGTCTTCAGAGACAAAGCAGTTCATCCAAGGATAGTTAGCATAGAAGCAACGCAAAGCCCCCCAGTCAGCCCGATCAAAGTGCCAGAAGATATGCTAAGGGCAGGGTGGAGCAGTTAGAGAGAAAGCTTGAAAATTAAGAGTAATTAGGTTGTGGTCAGATTTACCAATAGGTGCGAAGACAGCGTATTTATAGAGAGAAGGACTAGTAGTGAAACATAAGTCAAGAGTGTTTAAGAATTGGTTAGGACGATCCGGAATGTGTGTTGGTTCTTTAATCAGTTGCTCCAGATCGTTGAGAATGCTGAATGATTCGGCCTCCTCCCCTCCTGGATCAGTATGAGAGGAACCAAACCATTCAGTGTTGTGTACATTGAAATCTCCTAAATAGAGGACCTCAGTAGTTAGGTATGTATATATATAATATATATATATATATATATATATATATATATATATATATATATATATATATATATATATATAATATATATATATATATATATATATATATATATATATATATATATATATATATATATATATATATATATATATATATATATATATATATATATATATATATATATATATATATATATAACCAAAGTGCATATTTACTTTCGGAACCAAAAGAATAAGATTAACAATAGAACGAAATATAAAGATAAAAAAAATGACCAACCCACATCAGCTGATTAGGGGACGTCCGTAATAATAGGAGAGGTTTTTAGCACGCAGTTTCGCACACATTTTCGCGATGAAGTTCGCTCAGTTGGAGAGAAAGAACCATTCTCTTAGGATGTGTCTAAATATGGTGCGCGAAAGGCTTTTCTTACGAATTAGTTTAGTTTCCGTTAGGATTTATAATAATTGCATTTAACTAACTCAGTTATAAATTATTATTAACGAAATCGTGTTATATATATATATATATATATTATATATATATATATATATATATATATATATATATATATATATATATATATATATATATATATATATATATATATATATATATATATATATATATATATATATATATATATATATATATATATATATATATATATATATATATATATATATATATATATTTATATTATATATATATTATATATTATACAATGTTAATATAATAACAAAATGCAATTTCATTTGCCTTCCAATGTTTATATAATTAGTATTTTGGGATTACCTTTTCATTTCGTCCAATGTTATGAGTTGATCAAATCTATGTCCTAATTGAGTAAAAAATGATTAAAAATCAAGCTGATATATATAATATAATATATATATATATATATATATATATATATATATATATATATATATATATATATATATATATATATATATATATATATATATATATATATATATATATATTATATATATTATATTATATATATTCCCTTCCTAAATGGTTGAAAAATATTATTATTATTATTATTATTATTATTATTATTATTATTATTATTATTATTATTATTATTATTATTATTATTATTATTATTTAGTACACTATTAAAACAAATATTTTCAAAATCTTCATAAGAGTGAATTATTCGTGGAAGAATATCTCGTCAAAATGAGCTTTTTCAGTAAATTTAACAGGTTAGTAATAAAGATTTGGATGACGATGCTTGTTTAGCTCTCTTCCTTTTTTGGCAACGAAAATGAACCTTTATTTATAATCGATGGAAATTTCATAATAGGAATAAGTAATGTCCAATGGGTTTATATACTGACTGGATTTCAAAAGCGTTTAGACCAAGTAATAATCAAAATAATAATAACGAATTGAGTAAATTTGTTGACTTTTTCCATCATAATAGCGTGCCTTGATTTTAAATCTTTAATTAAGTAGCTTAGTTTATTCTGAAAATTATTACAGTATTGCCTTATAAAAGGGATGCTCATTTTCCATCTCAGAAGAAAAACAAAATGTAAATTGTTTTCTTCTGATTTTTTTCTTCTTTAGTCTTATTTTTAAGATTAGAAAACGAATTTGGTAGTTTCAAACTTGAGATGCCTAAAAAAATTGATAATGATAAGGAAATTTAATTTTAGACCAAAAGAAGAAATAATGTTTCCTTTCTTTTCCCACATTATTACACTTTACAACAAAATATTTTGTTCATTTTAATATTTTATTAAACATATATATATATATAGATAAAA
>SEYY01019845.1:15000-27500 GCA_009176605.1 Armadillidium nasatum
AGTGTCTCTTTTTAAATAATTGTTCAAGAATAAGCACAAAATATAACAGAATTGGTAAAATAAAAATGGTTTTTACCTTCTTGTGCGACTAAGTGAAGCAACTTTTTGATTAAGTGAAATATCTTTTTATGAATTTTGTTTTATGCTCTTGAATTTTTTTATTTTTTTTTTATTTTCTTATTTTTTAGCCTTATTAAGTAACTGATGTAAATGTGAAGCTATTTTTTGATTAATAAGAATTAAGAAATACCTCTTTTCCTAGGAAATCATTATTAATTTTTATATTAGATTAATTTTTCTTTTTGTGTGACAAAATTTGTATTGAAACTACAATTACCTTTTTTAATTTTGATTATATAATACATTTTAAGTTCACTTATAAGAGCCAAGATTACCATTATTGCAGATGTAAAATAAAAAATCGAAGGCTCATGTGTAATTAAAAGACAAACTTTATTATTAACTTCTCTCTATCTTCAGTCTCTTTGTATTCTCTAAATTCTAGAAAATAATTTCTAAATCTTTTTAGCAAATTATTTTTTCCTTTTAATTTCTTTTTTTTTATGTGTGACATAATAATAATACATTGAGAGATAAGAAAATTAGTCTTAATTTTTTTCTATGTATTGATATGAAGGATGTGAAACCGAAAGGAATTTTTTAACTACTCCTTCGACGTTCAATTTTAAATATTTCAAATTCTCTAACTAACTTATTATGAATATATATATATATATATATATATATATATATATATATATATATATATATATATATATATATATATATATATATATATATATATATATATATATATATTATATATATATATTATATTTATTATTTTATATATATATATATATATATATATATATATATATATTATATTATTTTTTTTTTTCACACAATAAATATGCATTACTACAATTTCCATAGCTCAAGCTTAATCTTAGTATCCGTGTTTTTAGATAATAAAATACTACCATTAGTTTCTCAACATTAAACAATTTTTTTTTTACCCAAAAGCAGTTTAATGCTTAAATGGTCTTATGAATTTTCTCATATCAGTCTAATATAAAGAATGAATAGAATTTTGTTGTGTTTAACTAACAAAATAATACTATCTTTTATTTCTAATTCATTTTCTTCTTCAACAATTGTTTCTCTACAGCTGTCTCAACTTACTAGTATTGATCTTGATAGAGTGTTTCGCAAATTCCCTCATTTTAATGAATTCAGATCTTTTGGAACTGAATTACTCTCTCTCTCTCTCTCTCTCTCTCTCTCTCTCTCTCTCTCTCTCTCTCTCTCTCTCTCTCTCTCTCTCTCTCTCTCTCTCTCTCTCTCTCTCTCTCTCTCTCTCTCTCTCCACAAAACACCTACTAACTTTATTAATTAGCTTCAACATTCTTCAGTAAAGTTAAGGCTAAGTCTATAATCATTCATCAAGAGAAAGATACTTTAATGACTTCTTTGACTTTAAAAGTTGACGTGGTATTTTTTCTCATATTTATCATATCTTCATATATATAGAAAGGCTGAACTTTCGAGGGGGGTGATCATATATTCTACCAGTGCCCTTGACTAGACCTTTCAGTAAGGAATGTAAAGTGTTCCTCTTTTTCCCTAGCAACTAACTGGGAAATTTTATTAGGTATACTTCTGTTTTTTCCTTTTTAAATGCAACTCCTTTTACTTTAAGATGGAAGTCTTTGCACTGAGGTTGTGAGAATTCGGAATGATTTTTTAGGTTGGGTGGATTCTTGATTTTATTTTTCCAAGTCCTCCTATACTATTGTTAGGATTATTGTATAAATTCTTAGTCTGTGCTAAGACCATGAGAGGTGATATATATATATATATATATATATATATATATATATATATATATATATATATATATATATATATATATATATATATATATATATATATATATATATATATATATATATATATATATATATATATATATATATATATATATATATATATAGTAGAGAGAGAGAGAGAGAGAGAGAATGTAAATTTGCTATCTTCACGAAAACGATAAAAAAAAATTTTTTTAAAATAAAAATAAAAATAAATTCATATAAACATCATAATATATTTAACAAATAAATTCTTATATTATTTAAAATGAGAAAATTATTTTCTTATTTTTATTCTTATTTTCCTGAAAAAATAACTGGCAGGGTAATGTGATATCATATATTTATTTTTTTTATGACAAGAAAAATTGGATCATATTATTCTTATTATTATTATTATCATTATTATTATTATTATTATTTACGTTTTAATGTGGTAAATGCATAGAACTGAAGAATAATCTTGCCTGTTTTGACAAATGTAGTATTGCGTCTATGTCTGCGTGTGCATAAACCAGTTTAAAGATTTTTTTCAAATGTGTGTGTGAAAATTACTAGAATGTATTTGTATTCGTACACACATTATATATATATATATATATATATATATATATATATATATATATATATATATATATATATATATATATATATATATATATATATATATATATATATATATATATATATATATATATATATATATATATATATATATATATATATATATATATATATAAGATGAGGGAAATAGCGCTCCTGAGGCGATAAGGATACTCCCATTGGGTATATTGAATGGTAAGGGAACTTCTCAATAACTCCAGTGCTCAATGTACGCACCCTTTCTCGCTTTTCTCTACATTCTTCTACATGGAGTAGGCTCTCATTTCACACACACACAAAAAAAGAAAAATAAAAAAAAATACTATTACAGACAACACATCTTTTTCAAAAATAATAATAATTTAAGATGGCATACACAATAGCTGCCTCGGAGTAATCTAAAGTCCAGAGGGGCAGCTTCCAAAAGAGCCCCTCATCAACCCTTTCGTCCATCACCATTTGGGAGTTGGTGGCCACCGGTGACAGAGTTGGTGCCACCAAGATTTTTCAACTAGCTTGCCGTTGTGCACGGTCTATTTTTTTTTATTATTATTTCTGCTACATTCCACTTTGTCGAACACCACCTATCTTCTTCTAGACCTCACCTTTTATTCTTGACAGAAACTCAGGTGCTTGAGAGTTCTAAGAGAATAAACTTTTCTGTTTCCTCTTACTGTCTCTATCCTCAATTTTCAAGCAAAGGCGGGTGTTGTGCATACGTGCGCAACGATGTTATTTATTCTCGTGTCTCTAATATGAAATCTTCCGAATTTTCCACCTTGTGGCTTTGGTTCTCTCTCCATTCTACTATTAAATTCATTTGTTCTGTCTATTTATCTCCTAATTCTACTAACTATCCTAAATTTTTCGACTATCTAAACTCCAAAACAGAGCACATTTAAAAAGGAACGCCTGCTTCCTGCTTTTAGTTTAATGCTTGCAGTTTCATCAATTTTCTTTAGCAGAATGTCTAAACCCTTAAAGTCCATCCTTTGTGAGGGAATTTCATGCAATAATTTCATTCTGCTATACTTCTCCATTCGATAATGTTTAATAAGAATTTTTCCTTTCTTCGGTAAAAGACATTATCTCAAGGGTATAACTTTCTGAAATAAAACAATAGAAATTAAGTTTTTTATATAGCTTGAAAAAAAAATCATCAAAAATCAACAAATAAAGATAGAATTTTAAAATTTTCTCAAATATAAATAAAACATCAATTATGCTCTTTTCTAATTTTGAACTATCTACTTTGGATGATTATCGAGTTATTGATAACTTTAAAATGCATGTTTTTCTTTTTTTTACCACCGTATATATATATATATATATATATATATATATATATATATATATATATATATATATATATATATATATATATATATATATATATATATATATCAGTGATGGGGAATCCGACACCCTTCGAATCTGAATCTGAATCTGAATTCGAATCCGAATCCGAATCCACTTGCTTGAAAATTTAATTCAAAGTAATTTTGAAATTCCACGAAATCAAATATTATAATATATATATATATATATATATATATATATATATATATATATATATATATATATATATATATATATATATATATATATATATATATATATATATATATATCTCTTGTGGACAGAGACCAAAAGCATTAGAAGAATTAGAACGGCTACCTTCTTCGGATCAGCTTAATATATGCATGTTTCCAGCACAGAGGGAAAGTATTAGTATTTTGGCATCGAGAGTTTGTTAAACGAGGACAGGCGCTAGATCAGACACACACTCCCTCAAAACACGAGGAAGAATTAAATCAATAGATGTCAGGATCTCGTTCATCCAATCATGTGTGATTACAGATAGTGATATGAAACACTCTAGAGGAGAAGGAATAGGATAAAGGATACCATAGGGTGGAATTTGATGAAGGAAAGAAGCTGAACAGATTTGCCTTTTTAGAAAAGAATGTTAGTTACAATAGAGTCAGAGTGAATAAGAGGCGGAAAGGCAGATTTACAGAGGCCATTTGAGTAGGTTTTTGGCAAGACGTCAGAAATTTTTATCAGTGGAAGAAAAATTTTAAATTTTGATGTTAACGTAAATGAAAAGATTTGAATCCGAATCCGAATCCACCTAATTTTTGGATATCTCCAATCCGGATCCGAATCCTGAACCTTCGAATCCGAATCCAGATAATTTTGCAATTCTCGAATCTGAATCCATGAAAAAACCTTCAAATTCGGATTCGGATTCGTTCCATACTGATATATATATATATATATATATATATATATATATATATATATATATATATATATATATATATATATATATATATATATATATATATATATATATATATATATATATATATATATATATATATATATATATATATATATATATATATATATATATATATATATATATATATATATATATATATATATATATATATATATATATATATATATATATATATATATATATATATATATATATATATATATATATATATATATATATATATATATATATATATATATATATATATATTTTTATTTAAATTTTTTATTTTTCATTTTATTTTATTTTTCTTTTATTTATTTATTTTGTTATTCCTAATAAAGTTAATAAAAAATAACTATTTTTAGAGTAACTGCTTGCGAGGAGAAGAGAAGAAGAATAAGGAATTCAATTCTCTCTTCAATCGCTATTCAAAAGGCCAAGAGAAAACTTTAAAAGATAAATAGTTAGATAGATAAATAGATAGATAGATACATAGATAGATAAATAGATAGATAAATAGATAGATAGATAGATGAAGAATTACAGTGAGTGATAAGGACAGATATCATACATTTAGTTCCCTCTTTCAGTACTCATCCTTCTCTCTGTTTTTCTTTCCAACTTCTGCATATCTGTTGTTAAAGATCGTTTTGTTCATCTTTTAAAACAATCATTTCTCTTTTTTCTCTGAATACTTTTCTGTCCTCAACTGTTTTTTTTTCTTTTTTTCAGTACTTCGTCTCTTATCCACTCTTATGACGACGAACGCACTGTTTTTTCACTGTTTTCTAAATGAATGACGCCACTCTAAAAAGATATCCTTATCGGCAAGTGACCTCTTATCTTTATCGCTTCTTTAGATAGTGGATATTGTTCAAACGACTCAAAAACACAGTTCCTTAGTCTATTTAATAAACATAATTTCCCACACAACACTTATTCGAAAAGCTCAGCTCAAACCTTCTTCTATCCTTAACATTTCTAGTATTGCCTTTTCTCGTGATCTTTCTTGGAAGGATTCACGATCCTGAATGTTCTGAGAAACCTTCAAGAGCTTTTCACACTTCCCAACATAGTCTCATTCATTCTCCGTACATCTTTCTGACCAAAGATCTAACTTAACTTGATCTAATTTGATTTCCATACTTACAGACTCCATGTATTGGGTTCTGTTGGCCATTAACCTGATTAATAAACCGTTTCTTCCCAACTTTGTTGGAAACTATGTATGTCTGTATATATCTGACCTGTTACCATATATATATATATATATATATATATATATATATATATATATATATATATATATATATATATATATATATATATATATATATATATATATATATATATATATATATATATATATATATATATATATTATAATATTATAAAAGAGAGACGCGCTACAGGCTTTTTATTTTGCAAAACCTATAAAGCATTTATTTAAAAAAAAAAAAAAAGTTTTTATACAAATTTTATTCTCTTTTCATATTTATTTTCATTCGCTTGAAAACTTTTTAATTAACTCGTTTACTTTGTCGATCGTGTTATTAGCGCATAACATATTGCAAAAGTGTTAAAGTGTTACTTCCAGTGTAAAGGCATTCCAAAGTCACACACACAGACATGCACACACCCCATACGCATACACACATACGTACACACGCACAAACATACAAACACACACACACACACATATATATATATATATATATATATATATATATATATATATATATATATATATATATATATATATATATATATATATATATATATATATATATATATATATATATATATATATATATATATATCCATATTACAAAAGTGAAATATTATGATAATAGAATGTACTTAAAATGGCAGTAAAAGTTATTGGTATGTGTTATTTTATGAGTTATTAACAATGTGTCAATCGACAACTTTAACTCTGTTACAATCCATAAAACTTTATAAAAGTGCATTTAAATTAATGTATCTTAAAACATGAAAATCTTTAAAATTTACTCTTTTTAATTGAAAATATACAACCTTGCAGTGTTGCATACTTCAAGTACAATAAATTTTAATATTTTGTGTTTTCCATTCTGCTCCATTTATTAAGTCTAGTTCTTAAATGATCAGAAACTCTATCAATTTCAATTTCAATTTACCAAAGTTCTGTATTTTCAAAACAGAAAGCATTCTTCATATCAGAAACATCTTTAATCTTTCTTCCACAGTGAGTACTTTGAGATAAGTTTTCTTATATGAAAGAGTCAGTTGGATTTAAGTCAGAGCTGTTAAATAAGAATCCAATCATTTCTCAGACAAAAGAATTAAGGAATTTGCTCCTTTTACTAAGTAACAGTCTCTTTTCCATATGAGTTCTGTTTCCATTCTGTTCAAAACCAAAGGGCTAGTTAATTGATAAATATTTTATCTTTGGTTTTGTATTAGCCAAAACAGTATTTCAGCGGAACTATTTATGATAACTTTTACTTCAGGTACAATAAAACGAGCTGGCGTATTACCAAGTCATAAATTGGAACACAGACAGTTATCCTTCTTGGGAAGTGAGATTTCATCTAAAATCCAGTTTTCAATTTGTCAATAGCAGCAAAATCTTTGTCATTCTGTGAGTTAAAAAGTGGGTTTAATCGTGGATATATTTAAATAGCTAAATAAATAGTAAAAGAATTTGTATGAGAAGTAAGTTAAAACAACTTTGCAAGTACAACTAGTTTAATGTAGTCGATATCACTCAATTCCGTTATTTTTTTCGTAAGACTAAAAGTTAAATTATTGTTCAAAGATGTAATTTGTTCATTTTATAGGTATTCCAACAGTTTTTAGATTTTTGTTGTTTCATGTTACCAAGCTTATATTCTTAGCTAATTAATTATTCTCAGTTAAACTTTAGTTCAAGCACTTGCGGCAGGTCACTTCTTACTTCTTTAATAACTGCCATTTTAACCAGACGGCATCAATATCACATCTAAACCTCCTAGTGTTCCATCTTTATGGGGAATTTTTCAATAGTTTTCCTCTACAATAACCTATAAAATCCTACAATAATAATAATAATAATAATAATAATAATAATAATAATAATAATAATAATAATAATAATAATAATAATATTGTCCTCTTTAAATATGGGATATTAATAATTTTTTTAATTTTAATCCAAGTATATGAAAGAAAAGAAGAATTATATTTTAAGAATCTAAAAGAAAAGTTTGCCAAACATTAACGATTCCACACTTAAGTTTTATAATTTTAGAGGAAGTTCAATATATATATATATATATATATATATATATATATATATATATATATATATATATATATATATATATATATATATATATATATATATATATATATATATTAGTAAAATGTGCCCAGATTTTATGCCGGATTGGGGTCCGATTCCAGGTTCAAGTCCAAGTATTGCAAATCTCATTGAAGAAGAAATGTTTTAAATTATTGTATCATATATTTTTTAATACATCCCTTTACAATAAATACAGTATAAGATGCCATGATAATAATAATAATAATAATAATAATAGATAATAATAATAATAATAATAATAATAATAATGATAATAAAAATAAATTTTTTTTAAATCATAAAGGAAAATGTGAATTTTGTTTCATTAAAAGGGGAAAATTATTATTGAAATAAATAATAATAATAATAATAATAATAATTAATAATAGCATGTAGGATATTAGAATTGAGTTAGAATTAGACTTTCTAAACTTTTCAAAGATAATAGAGTCCCTTACTATTGCGTCCTCAATTAATTGTTTTTAAAATTAAATAATAATTAAATAATAATCTTATAATGGAATGACCTTCCTTAATACAAATTTTATAATCCTGCGCAGATGATTGTTCGCTTTGATTTTCTGACCCAAATCTTCAGATTCTGCTCTAACACTTCAGGAAGCTTTATTATCTTTGAAAATGGTCAATGTTCTGGGATTTAAATTCCCTTCATGTATTCATACGTGGGAAGGAATTCGAATACTCAGATTCACAATTTATTTTTGCATTATATTTTGACTAATAGTTAATTTGAAATGCAAATGTTAAATATGTTTAAGGTAAAAAGGTAAAGTGATTGAGTCAAATGCTTAAAGACGCTTGTTCGATCCGACGTGCGGATCTCACCTTGAAAAGTTCCTCTCCTCGAATTGGGCAGTACCACAACAGTACAAAAAGAAATCGCAGAGAGAAAGCTCACGAACAACCTGTCATACAGACTACCTAAAAGAACTCCCCCGACTGCACTCACTCGGGCTTAGGGCAACAGGTCAATTATAATCCTCTCTCTCACAGACTATTAAATATATGCTAGTTTTAAAATCACATGTCTCGTAAAGGTAAATTAAATATCTTTGAGATAGTCTGCACGACAAGTTTTCATGAGACTTCTCTCTGCTATTTCCTTTGGTACTGTCATGGTATTGAGGCAACATTCTGTCTTACCAACTTATTTTATTATAGCAGACTTAAAAAGCTTGCATATAGTTCAACTCCATCTCTGGTAACTGCCTAAGTTCTTTCCGATGTTTCACACAGTTTAAAATTCTTACATAGAAAATCCATTAGAAAGCTATCATCATTGATTGCATCGTCATCACTACTGTTTTGAGGCCACAGGAAGGTTGAAATTGCATCACTACCGCACTTTCGCAGTTCGTTTGCTAATGAACTGAAAGAATCGGACTATGAAAAACGTTCGTGACATTGTCGTTGGTTCCCTTCTTTTGTTGGTGCAAATGGAAAATGAGTTATAGGATCGTGTATTATAACGGTACACATATGCATATCAATTGTCACTCTATCTCCTTTTTTTTTTTTTTTTTTTTAACCGCATATATACAATACAGTTGCGTCCTCTTTGAAATACCCTTATATATATATATATATATATATATATTATATATATATATATATATATATATATATATATATATATATATATATATATATATATATATAATATATATATATATATATATATATATATATATATATATATATATATATATATATATATATATATATATATATATATATATATATATATATATATATATATATATATATATATATATATATATATATATATATAATATATAATAATATATATAATATATATATAATAATAATAATAATAATAATAATAATAATAATAGTAGAAGAGGGAGAGAGAATATAAACTTTTCATTCACTTTTTTTTGTTTCACATTTATAAGAAAAACAATTGACACTTTGTGTCTTGAGGTAGGAATCATTATTATTATTATTACTAAAAACAAAGTTCTAAAATTCAAAACAGTGAGAGAAAGGGGTGGAGCAAAGAGCGTTCAAAAGTGCTGAGTTTTGTCCTGATTCACTCTGTTAATTAACATCAAACATTTCTTGCTTGCATTTATTGCAAAATTAAAGTGATTACTTCTGCAAAGATTTAATTAACTGAGATGACTTTATTTTATTTATACTATTAAATCGAATAAACTATAAGAAAGATTATCTTTGTAGCTTTGCATTGTGATTTATTTACAATTGATATATATATATATATATATATATATATATATATATATATATATATATATATATATATATATATATATATATATATATATATATATATATATATATATATATATATATATATATATTAAGTATGTGGCGACGTTTAGGTCCCCACGATGAGGGGGCCCCGGACCTTTCGAGGCCCCATAGAATATCTTGCAGGGAAGCCTCGACGACCATTGCATCGCCACTGTATATATATATATATATATATATATATATATATATATATATATATATATATATATATATATATATATATATATATATATATATATATATATATATATTTATATATATATAACATGATTATCTAGTGGGGTTGTTGTAAATAGACTATGGTTTGTTTGTCTGTCCACCAGATTATTTAAAAAAATTTTGATGGAATTTGATTCAGTCGTAGCTCTGCTGACGGCAGGAATTAATCACTTTACATCAGCTTTAATTTTTTTCGTTGTTTGAAGATCGCTTTTTCCGGCTACTTCGGGCAACCTTTTCACCATTCAAAGCAGCTTTTCCTTCTACGTTATAGGGAAAAACTATATGCTGCGCTGCCAACATTTCTATATGAAGGAGTGAACCAGAACCAATAGTCGTTTCAATATCTCTTTAAAATTTACCTTGGATATCAAAAATATCGTAAGTAGTAATGAAAGAAAGTTGGAGGTTGCATTGGTTGGTTACTGATAGAATAATTACATTTTAATATGTTTACAGGTTTCGTTGCAATTCATACAAATTGGGTTTACAAATATATTAAGGATAACTTAAATAAATATCATTATTATTACAAAAAATAAGCATTTTTATATTTAAAATATGTGTACCATTATAAATACATTTTCCTTTACACATAATTTAAAGGAAACTTTTTATATTCCCTTTACTTTATTTAACGCTTTATTTTATTTTATTTACTTACTTTTAATTTGAGCACTATAAATATGCTTTCGCTCTTTCCTGCAACGAAGACCAAGGAAATCAGAATTTATTTCTAATTATGATGAAATTCTGTAAGAAAAAATTAAATGAGCTTTTCAAAACCTGTGGGAAAAATCCAACCCTTATTTTGAGGAGCACATTTATAGCATTTATATAAAACTCAAGTATACTCTACCTTACGGAAGAAGAGGAAATAAGTGTCATTCTTAATGATGGCACTATGAAATTAAAGCATAGAGAAGGACCACTTGACAAATTCTGGATAGAGATTGGCAATGAATATCTTCATGTTCAAAGAGAACCTTTGGTGATCAAATTGCAGTTTTCTACATCTTACCATTCACAAAAGGTAAAAGTTACAAACAGTTAAAGAAGAAATGGGATTTCTTTTTACCAATAACACACCTAATATTAAGATTTGAAAAATCTCATCAAGTCCAAGTATCCTATTAAAAATTTCCTTTTATTTCATATTGATGAAAATGTTTTACATCTTAGAGTATTATGTATTATATGTAGTCTTGTACACAAGACTGTTTATCTGTTTCATTTTCACCATTTTATATTTTGACTGCACATCAATCCTAGCATAAGTGCAACTTCCTTATTATAGAATTGATGGTCCTTTATCTTTTTGGAATTTTATCTTTTGGGAAGGAAATGTAAACAAAAATTTGCTAAGAAAACTGACGTGAGATTGCCATCAATAAAAAAAATGTAGAAAAATAGGTTAGGTGTTCTGAGACGTCTTCAGAATTTTTTCACACCGCCCCTACCACTTGCTATTTATGTAGTGTCATTCACCCTTGTGTGGAGTATGTGTCGACCATCTAAGATCACTCAATTTATATATATTTTCTTGAAAGAATCGATTTTAGTGTTTTCTCTTTAACTCTCCTGTTTTAACTGTTCTCTCCATTCTCTTTTTTTTTTCTTTCGAATTACAACATCGTTCTTATAACACTATAAAAAAGGACACTGTAATTTGAGATTCTCTGGTCACATGCTTACTATTATGAAGTAAGCTCGAGCTATAGGTTTTTTTCAAGAAAAATTATCATTTCACTGTCATTGATGCAATCGAGGAGGGAAACTCTATTGGTAGTTTCTATTTATGGTCCGCGTAAAGGATCGAATCATCGCCTTCAAGTAAGTGAGTCAATCACTAATTATTATTATTATTTTATTA
>SEYY01019845.1:30000-57500 GCA_009176605.1 Armadillidium nasatum
ATGGGATAAAGGAGTCACGCGAATTTTCTTCCATTTTTAGTATGTGCTTAGAGAGTTTAGAAGAGCAGTGTCCATTCTAATTGCGGTAGTTGAAGGAGAATGATGTAAGTCAGACAGCTAAAAAGATATTTTGGAAAAGTTTGAGAGAGAGAGTGTGTTTGAGTGACTTAAAGGGAGGGTCCAATTTTAATAAGACGAAACACTCTAGATTCCTTCAATTCGTGTAATTTAAGTAAAACTACATAATAAAAGATTATTATTTCAAGCAAAGGTGAAATCCACCCCTATACAGAGCATGCATTTATTGAGGTGGTGTGATAGTCTCAATGCTTTTCGGAAAACATATATTTTAGGAGCTTGTTCGATAAAAGAAATACCGTGATCATTCTAAGAAAGATTACAAGGAATGAAAATATCACGGAAATTAAGGACAGAAAAAGGTTTGAGTTGTATGTTTTCGAAGAAGATGGTGTTGTTGCATATAACATTATGTCCACCAAACTTATGAAGGAATTGAGTTTTTGGGTTATTAAAACAATTGTTTTTTCCCCTAAATTAGAAATTCGAGAAAGATCAGACGTTACTGTAGCTGCTCAAAGGTCACCCTTCTAGCATCAATTGTTTTGCCGTTGGACTGAACATTTTTTAAAATGAAAATGACAATGAAACGTGGAGTTGTCGGTACTGAGGCGAAAAAGTGATAAACTGGCAGACTCTATCGTCTGTCGATCATACGCACTGAAAATTATATTATACTGGCCATCTGAAGTAAGAGTGGATGAATTAAAATGTTTACAAATATTGGATTTAAATCTTTGGGAAAGTAGATGTTAAAAATATAGAATGATAGTAAGAAGTTTTTGAAGAAAACCTTTTTTTGGTATTGTTTGAGTGAGTGCTTACTTTAGTTAGCATTACGGAAAGGTCGATGTTGATTGAATGTGGCAAAAAATTTACAAAGTTGGAAGCTCTGTTGTGCAAGTGTTGAGAACCATACGAGGGATTACCTCAGTATTTTATGTTTTCTTTATATTAATCTCAAAGAGAGTGTAAATCATATATTGAAAACAAATTATATAAAGTAAAAATGACTAGTAAGGGGACAGAGTAGGATGAATAACATCGGAATCAATTAAAGTGGAATAAGGAATTAAGGTTTAATTAAATTCAAGACAATGGCTGAAGGTAAGGCAACTTTTGAACCGTGAGCATTAAAAAAAAAAAAAAAAAAAAAAAAAAAAAAAAGAAAAAAGGTAAAATCGAGAAAAAAGCTTCATGCCGGAAAAATTGAATGGATGAAACAGTTTGTGCAAATTAGGTGATCGGAGGAACCCAGAAGGAAAAATAGTTTAATAGAATAATGCAATTGGTTGGAAGTTAAGGAAAGGTCTAGACTATGCGGGATTCGAGTGGGCAGAGCAGTAATTGCTCTAAGATGTTATGGATATATATTTGTCAGATAAATTTATTGGCTCTGTTCTTCAAAATTAAAGCAAAACCTATAGAGAGAGTGATCATAGATTTTAGAGAATCCTTAACCTTCGAATCCGAATCCAGAACCCTCGAATCTGAATCCAGAACCCTCGAATCCGAATCCAGTAAGTTTTAGAATTCTCGAATCCGAATCCGAATCTGAATCCGAATTCGAATCCCAATCCCAATAAATGAAAAATCTACAAATCCAGATTTGGATTCGCCAATCACTGATATATATATATATATATATATATATATATATATATATATATATATATATATATATATATATATATATATATATATATATATATATATATATATATATATATATATATATATATATATATATGTTTTCTCTGGTGGGCAAAGTCCGGAGGCCTACCAATATCCACCAGAGTTGGGGAACAGTCGGAATCTAGTCGCTAATGGCAAACGAGACCCAATACTCGGCGTTTAAAAGTGTGCAAGTCAAAGGAAGTTGGAAAAATAGATAAAGGCAGTGTGTTCCAAATTTTACCAGTAGAGTACATGTAAGAGTGAGCATAGCTGTTAAGTCTGGGGTCGGAGAGTTGGACAGAGAAAGGATGAGACTGTGTAGAAAGTCGTGTCGCACGAGCCATTCTCAGTGGAGGAGGTATGCAACGTGAGAGTTTAGAAGAGCAGTGTCCTTTGTAATAGCGATAGTTTAAAGAGAGTGACGCAACAATTCGACAGGAAGAAAGAGATTGAAGAGAGTTAGCAAGAACAAAAGAGTTAATTAGGCGGAAAGCCCTAGACTCCAGCTTTTCGAGAAGAGCTGTATGTGTGAAACCACCCCAGATGTGTCAGGTGTGTTCAATACATGGGCCAACAACACCCCTATAAAGAGCAAGCACCTCAGAACACCCAACCTCTTAGAAGCTTGTTTAGAAAGAGAAGCAATGTGATCTTTCCAAGAAAGTTCATGAAAAAATGGAATGTTAAGGACAGATGAAGGTCTGAGTTGAGTGTTTTCGAAGATGTTATAGTTGAGTGGAAGATCTTGTTGAGTGGAAAGATGGAGGAATTGAGTTTTTGAGGCATTGGAAACAACCATATTTTCTCTGCCCCAACTTGAAATAGAGAAAGATCAGAAGTCAGTTGCTTCAAGGCCATCCTTCTTGAATCTATTAACTGCTGTTGTGAGGGGCGTCTTTCAAACTGAAAGGAGTAATGAAGAGTGGAGTCATCGGCATAGGAGTGTATAGGAGACGAAGTAATAGAGAGAAGGTCATTGATGAAAATTAGAAAAGAGTTGGGGATAGGACAGATCCTTGAGAAACACGACTATTTATAGATTTATAGGAAGAATGGTGACTGTCTACAACAGCTGCTATAGAACGACCGGAAAGAAAATTAGAGAGAAGGTCACAGAGAGAAGGATAGATACCGAAAGAGGGAAGTTTACAAATCAAAGCTTTGTGCCAGACTCTATCGAAGGTTTTCGATATGTCTAGCGTCACAGCGAAAGACTCACCGAAACCCTGAAGAGCGGAGGACCAAGAGTCAGAGAGAAGGGAAAGAAGATCACCAGTAGAGCGTTTCTTACTAAAGCCATACTGGCGATCAGAGATAAGATTAGAAGAATTGAGATGTTTCTAAATCTTCCTGTTAAGGATAGATTCGAAAACTTTAGAAAGAACGGAGGTTAAAGAAATAGGACGATAGTTAGAAGGTTGAGAGGGATCCTCTTCTTCGGCATAGGCTGAATGAGCGCATATTTCCAAAGGGAAAGTCAAAGTGGAGAGACAGAGATGAAATATATATATTGTCATAAACAAAAAACACTTTCCTGAAGATAAAGGCTTGTCTCATATATATATATATATATATATATATATATATATATATATATATATATATATATATATATATATATATATATATATATATATATATATATATATATATATATATATATATATATATATATATATATATATATATATATATATATTATCTTTAAATTTTCAGCTTTAGTTTTTGTTTCCTTTATATAAGTAAAAAGGAAAAATAAATTTCTAACTTGTATTTTCATCACATGTAGTGGATTTTTATTATTATTATTATTATTATTATTATTATTATTATTATTATTAGTATTATTATTATTATTAACAGTGAAATTGGCAGTAGTAGTAGTAGTAATAGTGATAGAAGTAGTAATTATAGTAATATGATTATTATTATCTGCATGAGAGCCTCATAATTTAGATACGTGATGACACTACCTCTGACATTAACGGATGTCATTGACAGTCAACAAGGACAAAAAAATTATCAAATGAGTTCATTTCAATCAATCATTCCTCTTTTTAATTTAAATGATGGACACACCCTTCAAACTCCAAATAGGAAATAATTGGAAATGATTCCTCTTTTTTTTTCCTCTTTCTTCCTGACACTGTGTTTTAGTTTTGCATGACTGCGTTTGCGAGTGTGTGCGTGTATGTGTGTGTATCTGTGTGTGTATGATGGAGCTTGAGGAAGACTTGTACAATTATACAATGTATTATCACCAACCTTGCTTTTAATTAAGTTTTATGGAAGCTTTCGCTACTTCTCTTATCTTATTTGTGACTTCCTACTTACCTGCCTACACACATACACGCACACACGCACACACGCACACACGCACACACACACACAACACATATACATATCACAAAAGACATACATAGAAAAAAAAAAATATAAAATAAAATATATATATATATAATATATATAATTATTATATATATATATATATATATATATATATATATATATATATATATATATATATATATATATATATATATATATATATATATATATATATATATATATATATATATATATATATATATATATATATATATATATATGAGAGAGAAAGAGAGAGAGAGAGAGAGAGAGAGAGAGTAAACACCGTTCAAAACTATACAATTACTTCCAACACAGCAATAAATTGGGGTGTCACGTTGGAATGGAATATTCTCATGTCTTCCGTTATCTAATGGCTTCTCATTTTTGTCATTGAAGCCTCACTTAAGCAGAGAGTATCTCTAGCGTACATTCGACCATACACTAAAGTGTCTGTGTGGCAATTTCTAAAGAACGTACCTCCTTCACTCCTTCCTTACCTGTTGGAAGTTGGAGTTTTTTTTGTGATGGGAGATGGTAGTAGGTTCAGTGCCTCTAAGAGTTCGAATGAAACATGCTCTGGGAAGCTGTCTATTGTCGAACAAAACTTCTTTCCTTCTCTACCTCATCTCTTATTCTTAGCCTAAACTCAAGTATCCGGAAGCTTCAAATGTGAATCCTACTTTGTTCATTTGTATATTCCAATCATCTTCTCATCTCTCTACCCGGTTCTTTCTCTTCAAGTCTGGCGCAGGTAAGATCTCCTCCTCGAGAGAAAAAACGCTTTGGAACTTCCTAATTGATCAGATTTTGTGGTCATACTTCTTTGAGTTTCCTCGGGATAGCTTCATTGGAAAGTCTCCCTGGGAGTGTGCAGAGATCATAATATTCTCGTATTATTCATCTTCAGGAATTCCGTTTTCTTTTTAACTCCAGAAACCCATGATGATTTTGTTCCCTGTTAAGAAAATGCAATTATTTTTCCGGTTCCTTTTCATCAAACTCTCTTGCATTTTGCAAAAAATGTAAACACTAACTTTGTTTCTTCTTAGTTCCTATATCTTGTTTATATTGAAAGAACCACTATTGTCTCACCTTCTGTCACTTCTGTCGATTCTGGAGCTAAGCGTCTTCTTCACCTCTTGGAGTCCATTTTAAAACAGCAAATACACACTGGCACTATCACTGTCACTGTCACTGGCATTGGCACTGCCATATTCAAGAAGAGAAGCTCTCTAGGAAATTTCTTCCTAGGATGAACACACTGGATCGAACAAAGAACTTTCACCACGCAAGTCAATCACTTTGCTGTTTGAGCCACGATATTCCTAATGTTATAATTTCTTCCATAGATGTACTTTCCGCTTTCTCTGAGATTAAATATAAATAGGCCTATGGTCCTAACTATATTCCTTCTATGGACTCAAAATTTTTGCTTCCAACTTGCACTCTGCCATGGTAAAGTGTTTCGTCTCTATCTATAATCATCAACCTTACCTTCCTGCTGGAAGCGTTCGATCATTTAACCTGTGCAGAAAAAAACTTTTTATTATCGTCCTATCGCATTAACCTATGATATTTCTGAAGTTTTCTAATCTATCATTAACAGGAAGTTTTTAGAACTTCTTAATCTTTTAATATCAACTTCAAATCGTCTGTATGCTTTCCGTAAATAACAACACTCTACTGGCAATATTTATTAGCTACTCTCCATTTCTTAGTCCTATTTTCTAAATTTCTGTGAATATTTTCCTGTGACGCTAGAAATATTGAAGCCTGTCACAGAGTCTGTCACAGAGGTTGGATTTAATATTTCCTCTGTAGAAGTTTATGATTCTCTTTATGGTCTTCCCTCTCAGATTTCCTTTCCGGCTCCTTTTCATCATACAATGTCAAATTTCTATTACTTTTATAGATTTTTAGATACATACTCTTTCACTTTTTCCGATATAACTTTTTTTCTTGACCGAACTTGTCCAAATTTTCAGGATCTTTTGAAGAAAAATATAGCTAAATTTATCGTAAGACATTTTAGATAAACAAAAACTAAAAACACGCTGTGAGATATTTGAAAAAAAAAAAAAACAAATTTTAAATTTTTTTTTTGTCAAATTTCAAGGAATCATTACTTTTTTTCAGGAATATAATATCTAAAATGCCTCACCATTAAACCGTAGATATACCCTGCCTCTAAAAGTTCTGAAAATTTGAGCAATTTTAATCAAGAAACAAAAGGCATATCCAAATCTGTGAGGTATACTTTTAAGTCCAATTTGGCACATTCACTGTTTCGGATTCAACTTTTCTGTTTCTTGATCAAAGTTGGTCAAATTTTCAAAAATTGTTGAAGTAAATATTTTCACAGTTTCATAGTGAGACATTTTATATATCTATTCCTGAAAAAAGTAATGATGTTTTGAAATTTCAAAATTTTCAAAATTTTTTGCATTTTACCTCTCAACGTGTTTGTAGAGATATATATCAAAAATGTGTCTCGATGAAACTTTAGCTATGCCTTTCTTCAAGAGTTCCTGAAAATTTGGACAAGTTCGGTTAAGAAAAAAAAAGTTATATCGAAAAAGGTGAAGGAGTATGTAATTCAAAATCTATAAAAGTTTAAGAAATTTGACAAGAATTCGGAAATAGGTATCTCGCCCAATAATGGACAGATTCCAAATTTTTATTTTATTTTTAACACACATATAACCACCACTCACGGGAAAAGCTCTATTCAAGGAGGAGGAATTTGGGGAATAAAAGTAAGATAAATGAATAAAAAAAAAAAAAAAAAAAGTTTCACCTAATGCAAATTTCTTAGGTGAGTACATATGTGTGCTTTAAAGAAATTGAGATTAAATTCGGTAGGAAACACAGAAGCTGGGAGAGAATTCCGCAAACAGAGGTGGCAGGAAAGGAGTCATCACAGCAGACAAGCCTGGAGTTGCCTATGTCCACACAAAATTTATGTGAACACAATGCACCTCTTGTGGTACGAGGACGCCATAAAGGCGGAGGTATACGAGTGGATAGTTCTCTCAAGCATTTGCCGCTGTAGTACCTTTAGAAAAGAGACAAGGCAAAGATAAAGGGTCAAGTGAATTAGAAAGAGCGGAACAATTTATAAGCCTTTTAGTCTTTGACTCAAGCCTATCCAAAAGACGGGTGAAGTCTAAGCGACCCCAAATATGAGAGTAGTACTCCATACAAGGGCGAATGAGACTCTTCTACAATTGGAGCAACTGCGAAAAAGAAAAAAATTCTCGCAGCCTAAGTAGAGCTCCCAGCTTCTTTTAAGCAGGCTTAGCAACCAGTGTAATATGAGGTTTCCAAGACATTTTTTTGTTTATGTGAAGGCCAAGAATGTTTAACTATCAACAGGAGAAACGAGAGAACCATCGAAAGAAATAGAAAAGTTAGGAGATGTCTTTGGGAGGGAGATTTCTAGAAGCTGAATTTTTAAATAATTGAATTTCACAAGGCTGAGACGACCCCACTGGGAAATTCTTTCCAGATCAGCAAGAATGGAATTGGAAAGGTGAAGACAAGAAGCAACTCTAGATGCAAAGGAAGGAGCAGATTTGTAATGAATAGATGAACGGAGGGTTAAGTCATCGGCATATGAATAGATAGGGTTAGATGGATATCTGAGAAGATTGTTAATGAAAAGTAAGAATAGAATGGGAGATAAGACAGAACTTTTAGGAACACCACTATTGACAGGAAAGGAAGAAGAAGTCGCTCCATCAACAGCAGCCGAAATGGAATGATTAGAAAGAAATCTAGACATAAGCAAGCAAAGAGAAGGAGGAAACCCAGAGGAGGGTAGGCTGGAAAGCAGTGACGCATGCCATAACCAGTCAAATTTCTTAGATTTTTCAAGCGCCACCGCACAAGTCTCCCAATGTTCCCTAAGGGGAGAAGATCATAAATCTGTGAGATAGGAAAGTATATTACCAGTAGACTTCGAACGACGAAAGCCATACTGATAATCAGAAAGAAGGGAAGGGAATGGGATTCCAGATGATCTAAGAAGTGAAAGTTGAGAAGGGTTTCAAAGGTCTTAGACAGAATACAAGTGAGAGCTATAGGGCGATAGTTAGAAATCAGAGCGGCTACCTTTCTTTGTAATAGGTTGGACTAATGCGCACTTCCAACACTGAGAGAAAATACTAGTCAGAAAGATTTATTAGAAGGAGAGTGAAGAAATTCAGAACACCTTCGTTTGGGGAAGGTCTGTTTTCCTCGTTAAAGAAGGAGAAGGAGAATTTTTCCTCTGTCGATACGTGATTTTTTTCTTGTACTTTACATACTAAAAATATTATTCGAGAATATAAAAATCGAAAAAATAATGGGAAAAAATGTCCTAACCCCCTTGATCGAGCCCAGTCTATTGGGTTAGGGAAATTACTTCTACTCTACTCTACTCTAATTTAAAACTCTGTTGGCCTCATTACTTTAACAACTACAGTTTATATATATATATATATATATATATATATATATATATATATATATATATATATATATATATATATATATATATATATATATATATATATATATATATATATATATATATATATATATATATATATATATATATATAATATATACTTGATTACCTGCACGCTATGATTATTTTTCCTAATGTAATAATAATAACAATAATAATAATACTGATTATAATTATTATTATTATTATTATTATTATTATTATTATTATTATTATTATTATTATTATTATTATTATTATTATTATTATTATTATTATTATTATTATTATTATTATTATTATATTATTATTATTATTATTATTATTATTATTATTCGATAATTATTATTAATTATTGCAATAGTTTGACTTTGAAACAGCGATTTCAACACATGTAAAATAATTATTATTATATATATATATATATATATATATATATATATATATATATATATATATATATATATATATATATATATATATATATATATATATATATATATATATATATATATATATATATATATATATATATATATTCGTTTAAAAATATTGAAACCTTTTTTTTAGATAATTTTTAATAATAATAATAATAATAATAATAATAATAATAATAATAATAATAATAATAATAATAATAATAATAATAATAATAATAATAATAATAATAATAATAATAATAATAATAATAATTAATATATAATAAATAATAATTATCATAACTATAATAATAATAATAATAATAATAATAATAATAATAATAATAATAATAATAATAATAATAATAATAATAATAATAATAATAATAATAATAATAATTATTATTATTATTATTATTATTATTATTATTATTATTATTGTTATTATCATCCTAACAGTATAATTATTATTCTTATTATTATTTATTATTAATATTATTATTATTATTATTATTATTATTATTATTATTATTATTATTATTATTATTATTATTATTTAAATAGAAGTGCAACAATGTTTAAAGAAAATACTCCTTCAAAGCTAAAATGCTGACTCTTCCTTTTATATATTTATAAGATTTAACAGCAGCCTTAGAAGCTCCTTTATATTTTCTATCTATCTTTGTTTTTTATTATATATATATTCGAACACGATTAGTATCTTTATTTAGTCAAGGAGAGATAAATTTTGATTCCTATTAAGTATACTTACTCTACAAACGAAGAATAAACTTCTTCTTTGAGGCCTTAATGTGTTTTTTCGAAAGTGTGAATCTTTTTAGGCAGTTTTCGTAGCTCACTCATGTTTGTTCGAAATTTTGCCTTTTGAGACACCCTCCGTTGACTTTGGTCTGATAATGGAATAATGCTGCATAATTGTCCTTCAATTCATCTTTTATTTTATTCTTGTCAAGTTGTTCTATAAAGGAACAATGCTTTCTTTTAAATTTTTTTTTCCCAAGAGAATCTACTTTCTTCATTAAAGACAATCAAACTCTATTTTCAGGGAAGTAGACTTTGTATAAACAACCAACAACTAAACTTGCTCTCTAATTCCTAAAATTCAGCAGTACAAGGGTCTGAGAAATAATAAATCTAGTAATTGTAAGTTATAATATTGGTTAACCTTCTTTCGGGAAGGCTATAAATCATGGTTGATTTTAAAGACTTCCATTTTAGTTAGTTTCACCAAAGTTTGATTTCACTTAGGGAAAGATTTAGAAATTGAGAAATTTTCAAATCATCAAAAAATTAAAGCCAACACTCTCTATACGTAACTTTCGAATGGATTGAAAAATAAAAGTATAAATCATGTTCATAGTATTATAATATAAATTTTCGAAAAAAATTTGGTATATTTTCCATTATATTCAGTATATTTGTATATTTAAATTAGTTTGTCAATCTATTGAAATGTTCCTACCTTGAAAATATGATGAACATCCGAAATAAAATGATAAATTTTAATTAAAATCTAAAAAAAAAATTTCGATTCCTTCATTCTAAAAACAGAATTCTTCACTCAAACTCACTCAACTTAAAAAAAAAAAAAAAAAAAAAAAAAAAAAAAAACGAAAATCGTAATTCAGTGAATCGTAAACAGTGACTCGATCCACTGATGACAGAAATAAAGTAAATTGGTTCAGTAATGATGTTGGCATCACGGAATAGAGTTTTATGCGTGTTATTGTTACATACATTCACGCACGAAATCAGGAATTTTTTTTTTTTTTTTTTTTTAATGAATATTTGGTTTATTATTGTTATATTATTATTATTATTATTATTATTATTATTATTATTATTATTATTATTATTATTATTATTATTATTATTATTATTATTATTATTATTATTTATTATTATTATTATTATTATTATTATTATTATTATTATTATTATTATTATTATTATTATTATTATTATTATTATTATTATTATTATTATTATTATTATTTTTATTATTATTATTATTATTATTATTATTTGAATGCATCTTAAGCTTCGTTTGATTTTATAAAACTCAATGATATTGCAAATGCAACAAACCGAAGCATTATTATTATTATTATTATTATTATCATTATTATTATTTTTTTATTTTGACATTAAAAAAAAAAATAATAATAATAATAATAATAATAATAATAATAATAATAATAATAATAATAATAATAATAATAATAATAATAATAATATAATAATAATAATAATAATATAATAATAATAATAATAATAATAATAATAATAATAATAATAATAATAATAATAATAATAATAATAATAATAATAATAATAATAATAATAATAAAAACTTGTAAAAAAAAAAAAAAAAAAAAAATAAAAAAAAAAAAAAAAAAAAAAAAAAAAAAAAAAAGTTTTCTTTTTTTTTTTAATTTTAAAAAAATTTTTTTTTTTTTTGCTTGATTTTACCGAAGTAAGTCTGGGTTACCTATATTAGATATGATATCAGACCGATTTTAATATAAGAATGTTTCCTGACCAAAAGGAATGGAAAATATCCTTTTCAATGATCTAAGAAAGAGTTTTTGAAAAGATAATGTCTTAATAGAATGAAAAAGTTCAAGAATATATATTAACTATTAACGTTATTAAAGAATTAGTTTCTTCATAGGTTTAAATAAAAATGAAGGAAAACTTGTTCACAAGATCAAAATTTATATTAAAAGAATAGCCTACCTTTTCTTGAAAGATCAACCATTGCTATTATGGTGATCAACTTATAAACATTTTAAATTTTGAAGAAAATTTTCTATTTTTATTCACCTATATTTTAAACTTTAAAAAAAATAGCCTACCTTTTCTTAAAGATGAACCATTGTTACTTTGGTGATAAATTTATAAACACTTAAATTTTGAAGAAAATTTTACCTTCTTGTTGAACTTCTCTCAACAAAAAACTTCATCAAATTAAAAAAAAAAAAAAAAAAAAAAAAAAAAGATTTGGATATGACATAAATTATCAACCTGCATTTTGTAATCTTATCATTACGATTCAAGTAAAAATGTACAGAAAATTACTATCTAAATTTTGTAATTTAATATTATATACTTTATTTCCAGATAAATAAATAATATATTTTTAATAATTGCAATTTAACATAATTAGCAAAAAAAAATTATGGATTCTATAAAAATTATTAATTCCGACCAAATAGGAATGTCGTCCTACAACAAAATGGAAGAAGAACACGCGTCTCAGAATCATTTAAATAACTCCAATCAAACAAATTCCAATCAAAAAAGGTAATAATAATAATAATAATAATAATAATAATAATAATAATAATAATAATAATAATAATAATAATAATAATAATAATAATAATAATAGTAATAATAATAATAATAATAATAATAATAATAATAATAATAATAATAATAATAATAATAATAATAATAATAATAATAATAATAATAATAATAAATAATAATAATAATAATAATAATAATAATAATAATAATAATAATAATAATAATAATAATTTAATTTTTTTTTCTATTTGATAATTAATTTTAATTTCCCTTGATATTTCTATGATATTTATTATTTATATATTATATATATATATATATATATATATATATATATATATATATATATATATATATATATATATATATATATATATATATATATATATATATAATATATATATATATATATATATATAAATATATATATATATATATATATATAATATATATATATATATATATATATATATATATATATATATATATATATATATATATATATATATATATATATATATATATATATATATATATATCGTTTCATACAAGGAGTTTACATAATTAAAAAACTCAAAAAATACTTAAGGAATTTTCACTAGTTCTGCATGAAAAGCCTAATTAACGTTCGAAGGGGCGCTTAAAGGGAGACAAAGGACGCTTAAGGCATTTTTAAAGAACGCTCAGAAGGTTTTCAATGAAGCTCAAGGAACGCTCAAGGAACGTTCAAGGAACGTTCATATATGAAAACATAAAAGTATTTCTTTAAACGAGAGACTGTATGAGCTCATTGTATCTACTGGTGTTATTTGATCAAAGCAAAATATTTACTTTTGTTAAACATGAGCTTTCTGAGACTGTCATTGAGAGTCGCTTTAACATATTGTTTGTGTGAATTTATAATATTTTGTGTTTTCTTCAATTTACAGTGTTTTAATTTATCTTTATTAATAAAAATGTAATTTTCTTTTTAATTTGGAAAACTAATATAAAATAATTTTTTCTTACATTTTCAGATCTTGCTTATGGCCCCATCAGTGGACATTAACTGAATGCTGCTGTGGATGTAACGTAAGGACTGGAAGCCTTTGGATTGGCTGGACCTTTTTGGTGAGTATAATATTTAGTAAGAACAGTTTTAGGAGTAAACTTTTGATTTTGGTATTTGTAGAAATGGGTGATATTCTCCTGTTTATTCAATGGTAAATTGAACTCCAAATTCATCCTATTTTACGCTGCTTTTTCCAACTGAAATTGTTGATCATTTTATTTTGCTTAATTGATAATAAAGTACATGTGGCACAGAAAGAAAATAATAGTCCAACTTTATAGTCATATTTTGATCACAATATTAAGGTCGTACAGTAGATATTGGAAAAAGAAAGTAAAATACAAAAAAAATAAAAATAAAATAAAAAAATAAATAAAAATATAATGGACTTCGATGTTATTATAGTTAAAAAAAGAAATTCTCTGTTAAAATGTTTTCAGTTTTACGACTTTCTTCTGTGATCAGTGTCACGAGTCTGTATCCTCTCCCAGCGTATAAAGGGTAGGTTCTTAATTATTTTTCAAATTTCATTACGAACGTTTCTAACTGAATATTTGAATTAAGATTTGTCAAAATTCTTGAAGAGTGTCTGAAATGCTCATCAACCTCGAATTCGTCTATCCACTTATGGTTCATTTATTTTGGGGGAAGAAAAAACAGGGACCTAGTTGGTCATTTCATGATTTCAGTAATCTCATCTTCTATGAATGTAGAAGCCTAGCTTGGTTGTATGGGCTAGTATAATATTTTTTCAGATTGCTCCTGCATGTGATTAACAATAGTTTCATACTGAGACAGGACGACATAGCTGAAATAAAGATGGAGATTCCGCAGAAAAAGTATCTATTTTAAAAAATTCAGCACATCTCTTCATTGATATCTTTAAACTCCAACTCGTCTTTCACATATGAAAAGTTGAAATCAACTCTCATCTATCTATAAAGAGCACGGACCTTTAGTGTAGTGGTTGTCAGTGCCGGAGTTCTAATGAAAACTGGCGTCTTATGACAATACTTTTAGCAGAAATGCCTTTCTTAATAAAATCTTATAAAGTCTTTTGTTAACTCTTTGATCTGAAATTTGCACACCCGTAGAAGTGATGTAAGCATGTTGAAATTTTCTAAATTTTTTACTACGATTATAACGTGAAAATTTGCCAATGTGAGTCTTACCTGACCTGGTCTTCTGGAGTAACTACTTCTCTCTTCGGAGTCTCAAGAAGATGGAAATAACGAGACAATGCCCTAAAGAAAAACATACCGACAGTTATCCTACCCTCTGAAGTTTGGGCTACTTTAGTCATTTTTGTGCTGTCTATCAATCTCTGCACGCATTCTGCAGCATCAGATAAACAAATATCACAAAACATAAATTATGCTTGGTTAATGATGAATAATCACATTTGAATTTTGAACTATTTTCTTCACGAAGGTTATTACAGAAATTGTACATCTGCTTTTTCAATTAGTAGAAATCGAAAATAGGTTGAGATTCGTATATTCTTTTCAAGTCATCTTTTGTGTGATCAGAATTTGCAAAGAAAATGAATGCAGGCTATACATTTTTATATTCTCTTATTGGTAGATTTGGAAATAAAGAAAGATTATCTTTTTAGCCTTTATTTCCAAAGAGATTTATAATTTTTCTTCGTATTTTATTACTTGCTATGATGCATACCAAGAAATATTGGAAGATGTGGTGAAGCTTCAAAAAATTCTTTAAAGAGTTTACATTATGGAAAATGTTTTGGAAAAGAGTTCGCTAAAACCTCTAAAAGATTATCAGGTTCAAATGGAATCGAGTGAGTCATGTGGCAAGAATAAAAGACACAGATGCACCTCAAGGTTAATAAACAGGACCCCCAAGAAGACACAAAAAGTGCCATGACCATCAAAGAACTCAATGATAGACGACCTTTGAAAATTAGAATCACGATTGCAGATAAATGCACAAAATCGGGTTACATGGCAACAAATGGGGAATTCCTATGTTCAATATAATACAAAGGACGATGATTCAATTCAAGGCTGAAGAAGACGGAAAAGAAGACTTTTACATTACAAGGAGGCGTTCCACTCCATAATGCCTAGGTCATGTTAGATAGTGTGCAGAATTTAAGCCTTCAAATTCTTTTTAAAAAAATTTTCCGATTAGAGAACTCTTTACTTCATATGGAGTCTTATAAAGATTTAGCAACACTCATTAACAAAATTTAATTCCACTATGTATTCATTTCTATAGTCTCGTTTTTAAATTGTAATGGTTTACACCTAGATATAGTGCATGAATAGTCATCCTAATTTAAAGAGATCCTCATTAAAATTTTCCTATCTCATTTCCTCGTAATTCCGGCTTAAACATCAATGCAACATATTCTTATGAGGCATTAAATGTTATTAAGTTTGGAAATATATTTAAGATTCAGTTCATTTAATCCCAAACAAGTTACAAAGATAATTTTCAAATAAATTATACGCTTTCTACAGTTATTGAACGTTATTATCATTTTATCTTCATCAAATTTTTATTTTGAAACAAAAATCAAAGCAAATGTTAATTCTTTTTAACAATTTTACACGAGCAATTTTAAATTACTTATATGTTTGTTGAAAATTATTACACTAGAAACTATTATTAATTAGAAATTTGTAAGCAAAATATATTGGCAATCCAATCATTTTTAAAAGATTTATTATCAATAATTTTAGTGTCATTATTATTTACCAAGTTGTTAGTTATATTTTAAAAGTATTCAGGTTTTTAATGTTTTCTTATATATATATATATATATATATATATATATATATATATATATATATATATATATATATATATATATATATATATATATATATATATATTGGCTGTCTGAAAACTCCCAAACTTATCAGACTACGAGCCAGTAAAGGTCATTAGCAAATAGAGGTTTAAGACACTTGTTTATATGAAAAAATAATTGGGAAAAGATCACATAGTTTTTGCTTAATAAAGGGAGGGTCCAATCTTAAAAAGATTTTTTTTATTATTTGACCGATTGAGATGAAATTTTCAAGTTATTTGCCTTTTTTTCCGAAGTTCTAGGTTGATTTCGAGGGCTTTTCTGAGTCTGTAACGGCTTGGAAGTTATTTGATTCCAAAGTTGAAAAAATTGAATAGCGGGGTCAAACCACTGGTCCATATGAGGTGAAAATTTAACTGAACAATCTTAGCCCCAATTATTTGCAATAGTGGGAACAGATTTTTGATATCACGTCTAGAAAAAATTTTGAGCGAGCACTCGAATTTTTTGGTGAAAAAAAAATTGCAAAAAACATACCCTTTCGGAAAAAAAATTATTTAAAAAAAAACGCTACTCACTAATTTTTTAATTTTTGGATGTTTAGAGGAGAGATATATCTACAACTTTCATTCAGTGCATTATTAAATGTTATTTGTTTGAAGAAACTTTTGGAATTTTTAAAAATTGGTCAAAAATTTATCTTTTTTGAAGGGTTATTTCTCGGAACTAACGAATCAGATCGAATAAAGTATAGAAATTAATTTGTAGCTCCATCTCTCCTCTATACATTTATAAAAAATAAGAAATATAGTAGTTGTAGTTTTTTTTAAAAAATATTTTTGTCCGAAAAGGAGGATTTAAAAAAAATATATATTTTTTGATAGTTGGTCAGTTTTCGGCTTATAAAATTTTTTCTATAACACTGAAAACAAAAATCTGTAAAAGGTTTTTGTAGCTCATAACATTCTGAATATACAGTCCAAATTTCATATCATTCCAAAAAGTGGTTTGGCTCCACCATTGATTTGAAAAAGGGGAAAATCTCAAAAAAAAAAAAAAAAAAAACTTTTCAACCGTTATAGACTCAGGAAAACGCTAGAAATGGACTTTTTCACTGGAAAAAAAAAGAAGCTATATACACAGGAAATTTCAGCAGAATCGCTCAAAAACTTTTTTTTAAAATTTAAGATTGGACCGTCCCCATAAACTGTTAAGAATATAAATTTATTTTATCGAATTATTTGAAGTGATAAAACAATATTCAAATACTTGGAACGGAGTTGTATTTAAAAGGTAATCAAAATTCAATTTAAGTTTAAGTGTGGTATTTGTCTCTATATGAGATTCAAATAATAATAATAATGAAATAATAATAATAATAATAATAATAATAATAATAATAATAATAATAATAATAATAATAATAATAATAATAATAATAATAATAATAATAATAATAATATAATAATAATAATAATAATAATAATAATAATAATAATAATAATAATAATAATAATAATAATTAAAAAGAAACTCAGCACTTGTATAATTTCTTAGAAAAGGAAATTGGTAACAATCAACATCAGCATTTAATTATTACGTTAATATTTAATCTTCTTTGATAGGGTGGAACAAGAAACTCCTATTAGCACCAAATCTGGTCTTGAATAACACAAATAATTAAAATTTGAACAGTTTTATTTATTTATTTATTTATTATTATTATTATTATTATTATTATTATTATTATTATTATTATTATTATTATTATTATTATTATTATTATTATTATTATTATTATTATTATTATTATTATTATTATTATTATTATTATTATTATTATTATTATTATTATTATTATTATTATTATTATTATTGCAGAAGTATGGATATAAAGAAAAGAGATAGTTTTTTTTTAAGTGAGTGTTGGTTGTGGGTTCTTGGAGAACATTTCATTTCAAAATTTGATTTTTCAACGTTATTTTCTTTTAGGGAAAAACTTTCGTAGTTGGACTTTCCGATTTTTAAAGAAAAAAAAAACCTCAAGAGCACTTAAAAATGTCGAAAACGCTTGCATCTTATTTATTTTATCAGGATTTTAGCTTATATATATATATATATATATATATATATATATATATATATATATATATATATATATATATATATATATATATATATATATATATATATATATATATATATATATATATATATATATATATATATATATATATATATATATATATATACGCTGATTGCAGACTATCAGTACTTTCCTTCTGTTTGGTTCTATCATTGGACCTTTACGTAAGTATGATTTTTCGTCTTCGGTTTAAAATTATTCTGTAGATAAGAAAATGCAATATTCTATTTTAAATTAATTTTTAGAATTAAATATTTTGGAAAGAAAGAATGTTCTATGTATAATATTTCTTACAACTTTAATTTTTTTACTTTTTAATTTTGTAGTTCACATATATTGCAGAAGGTGTGCTTTTATTTTTATGTTAGAATAGGAAAGGTTGAACGTGGTTGATTAACTTTGTGTTTAGGAGCGGATTTTAATTGTAAAAGAAATATTATAAAATTTCATTGTCTTCCTTTGTCAATAAAAACACCAAATAACTTTCTTTGGCATCGCTCTCGATTGAAAAGAGCGGAACAAAGCCGAACCTTGACACTCTCAGGGTCATTGCGTCTTCTTTCAAGTGAATCAGTTATTGAAGTTGCTCTTATTCTCTTCCTTCCAAGTTTGGAGAACCAGAAAAAGAAAAAATTGAACCAGAAAAAGAAAGATTGAAAGGATGAAAGTCAAACTGGAATGGTTGGGTGATATTTCCAAAACCCAAACTCTGATAATTTGACTGAATGATAAAATGATATCTGATAAAAGAAGACGTAGATTTGAATGTACGAAAGACGCACAGCCAAATCTAGAAGGAGAGGGTTAAAAAAGAATTTTTTTTTTAATTGCGTATAAAAGAAAACTAAACCCTCGGAAATGAGAAATTCCAATATTACTGTGAACTCTATTGTATTGAGCAACAATTTTTCGTTTAGCTTCACTCAAATACTAATAAAGGTTTTGTACAATCGTTTAAGTGAAGTTCTTAGAATCTATATGGATACTTTTTTACTTTTTCTACTTTACTTTTTCTACTTTTCATTAATGTTCTTCTTTCTGTTATGTTCAAGACTCACATTCCTTAAGAATGTAGTGCAGACAAGATATATATATATATATATATATATATATATATATATATATATATATATATATATATATATATATATATATATATATATATATATATATATATATATATATATATATATATATATATATATATATATATATATATATATATATATATATATATATAATATATATATATATATATATATATATATATATATATATATATATATATATATATATATATATATATATATATATATATATATATATATATATATATATATATATATATATATATATATATATATATATATATATATATATATATATATATATATATATATATATATATATATATATATATATATATATATATATATGATTCTTTTTCGGTCGTTTTAAAGCAGTTGTTCTAAACGGCAACCGTTCATCCTTTAAATCTATTAATAGTGGTGTTCCTCAAGTATCTGTCCTATCTCAAAAACATTTTTCCTACTTTTCATTAATAGCCTTTATGTTAATTCATCTCCTATCCACACCTATGCTGATGACTCCACCTTTCATTACTCCTTTCAACTTGAAGACGCTCCTCCCGAAAGCAATTAATAGAGGCAAGGAGGATAGCCTTGAAACATCTGATCTCTATTCATCTCATATTTCAAATTGGGACCGAGAAAACATGATCGTTTTCAGTGCCTCAAAAACTCAGTTCAAAAACTCAGACTTACACACCTTCAAACTCTGTATATCAGGACATATCGGCCTTTAACTAATTCTGGTGAAAATTTTAACAGTCCCCTGGCTTTTGCACGCCAGATGTGAAATAATAATATATATAAAATATATATATAATATATAATATATATATATATATATATATATATATATATATATATATATATATATATATATATATATATATATATATATATATATATATATATATATATATATATATATATATATATATATAATAGAAAGGATACGATTTGTGATTTGAATGTGGAATGTGTTTGAGATAAAACTGAATATAAAAAGTAGAATAGAAATATCAAACTAGCGTAAATTTGCAAATTTTTTAAAGAATTTGAATTTTAAAGAAAAAAAAACGTTTGATAAACGTTTGAGGCACATTAAACCAGGAAAGGAAGAAAAAATCATTAAATGAATTTAAATTCATTTTCTACATTTCGAAACAATAAATATATATTAAATTTAAAAAATAAAAAAATAAATAATTTATGTTCGTTGCGAAATTGTAAAAGAGTAAAATTTTCTTCTCTTGATAATTAAATTATTAAATTGATTTAAGAATAGGTAATTTCTCTCTAAAATTTGGTCACTTGATTTTGTAATCTCGAAAGCATGACTTTAATCTTTGGTGAAACTGGTTCGTCCTACAAGTTGACTCCTCTCTCATCCCACACTAGTTCGAATCCAGTTCGAATAACGGATGAGAGTTCAAAGGACAGGCCTAGCAAACCGTTATGTGGTAGTAATATTCCAAAATTAGCCAGTGCAAGTGGATGCCTTTTTAGCAAAGCAGTTTAATGTTTATCTGGGAGCGGATATGTATCGAAGTGTAGATTTTAAAGAGAGATGCGAAAGAGGCTTATACACACAAGCATAATTTTTAATTAGAAATAAGAATTGCCATGCATATTAATTGACATTCTTAACAATTATAACATTTTCTGCAGTTTTACATACTATTAACACATTATGTTATTTTTCATTTTTTAAAACAATCGGATAAAAAGCAGTTTTAAAAGTTGAAATTACGCAATATTTTTTTTGTTCGACTCAAAATCTAGACAAAATCGTCCCATTTTTCTTTAAAATTATTTTCAAAACAACAATTTTAAAACTCGTATTGCAAAAAATAGAATGAAAAATGTATAAAAATACATAAAGAAATCTTTTAAATACAAACCAGTATTAAATATACAGAAAAACATTACTTGCACATAGACACAAAATCCTTTTACTGCATCAATTGTATTAATATACAAAGTAAATAAATGCACATGTATACTTGAAAGTTTGTTTGTACATGTGTTGGTTTATATCTTTGTGAATGAAGGCTAAAACCCTTTAATTCGAGTAACGAGACCCTTAAGGTTAAAAGAAAAAATAATTTAATCAATTAGATCAATCAGGACTTCGCAACCTCTCTCGTACTTCTTTAAAAATAATAACTCTTTATATATATATATATATATATATATATATATATATATATATATATATATATATATATATATATATATATATATATATATATATATATATATATATATATATATATATATATATATATATATATATATATATATATATATATATATATATATATATATATATATATATAGTTTCTTCCAATTTTATTGGGATCTGTAATAGTTAACATAACTTTACACAACACCTAAACATAAATCTTTGTTACGACAAAGTTTCCTAGATTAACCAATTTATTCCTTAGATATTATTTACTAGAACTGATATGTAGCAAATCAACTCAAAATAACCATAAATAAGATCTTAAATAGAAACAATAAATAGTAACAATACGAAATAGTTATCCGCGTTTCCACGTATTAATATAGTTAGCTATTACGGAAAGTTTTTTAATTAATAGAGTTAAAATGTAGTTAGATTTAGTTACAAAATTCTCCTAAATAAACATCAGTCAATGATGTCACCGAACACAAAATAAGATTTTAAACCATGGGTTTCATCACAAAGTGATTCATCACAAAGACTTTAAAAGAAAAACATTCATAATTATGAGGATTTGGAAACTTTAAATGTAGAAAAATTAATCTTTATTTAATCAAGAGATTGAATGTTATTAATAAATAAAGAAAGAAATAAAGAAAAACAAATTTGAATTTTCCAGTCTTTTAAAAATAAAATATATTTAACAAAATATATATTTATTATATTATATTTATAAAGATTGAAAATAAACTAAATTACTACTATATATATATATATATATATATATATATATATATATATATATATATATATATATATATATATATATATATATATATATATATATATATATATATATATATATATATTATATATATATATACAGCACCTTTTTTAAGATGGGAAGATATATTATTCACCGTCACCAAAATGATTGCAAACCTTTTATTACTTGTTGGAATTTATAAGGTAATAATAATAATAATAATAATAATAATAATAATAATAATAATAATAATAATAATAATAATAATAATAATAATAATAATAATAATAATAATAATAATAATAATAATAATAATAATAATAATAATAATAATAATAATTGAATTCAATTCACAAACTTTATTCACGAAATGGTACATTTGCATGTTTACAATTTAACAGTAGGTATTATACTACTAAATGATAATAATAATAATAATAATAATAATAATAATAATAATAATAATAATAATAATAATAATAATAATAATAATATCAATAATAATTATAATAATATTGTGACTGTTCATTTCTCTGAAAAGGGGCTGCTAGGGGAAAGCACTGTGGTTTCCTTTGATTTCAATTTTTAATACATATATAATATTTTATTTTATTTAACAATTACAAGCTATGATAGGTTGCTACTAAAGTAACAAAAATCTAATAATATTAATGATTGTGTCAATCATGCAAGTAACAATAATAAATAATAAAAATATTAATATTAGTAAGAAGAAAAATAATAATAATAATATTTACTATTATTATAATAATAATAATAATTATTATTATTACTATATTTACTTTATTATCATTGTTATTATTATTAATGGTAGTAGTGCGAGTTGTAATATTAGTAGTAGTAGTAGCAATAGAAGAATATTACTAGCAAGAGTCTTGCAAGGCAGAATTTATATCTCGAACCTTTTTCAATAGAAAAATAATAGAAAATTAAAAAATCCCTTTTAATGAAAGATAAATTTTTTTTTTTTTTTTACGAATTTTTAAATTAATGTTAAGAAATTTTAAGTTTTGAGAATTATTTTTTCCTATTTGAATTTATTTAAATGTTTTCCTATATTTTAATAAATTTATATTTTCGTATTAATTTTTTATTTAATACAACATTAATATTAACATTATTTTATTAATTTTTTCCTCAATTAATTCCCTATTAAGTTTGAATATATTCCTTAAATAATTCTAAGTACATTAAATTATTTTTTAATAAATGACAATTAGATTAATTTAAATTTTAATTAGCTTTTATTATATAAATATATCCTTAATGATTATTAATTTAAAATAATATATTATGGTAATTAAATTATTTTAATAATATTAATATATATATATATATATATATATATATATATATATATATATATATATATATATATATATATATATATATATATATATATATATATATATATATATATATATATATATATATACTATATATATATATATATATATATATATATATATATATATATATATATATATATATATATATATATATATATATATATATATATATATACAAAATATACTCAAGCCTTCATCTGTCCTTAGTATTCTCGGTGTTTCTTTCTCTCGTGATCTTTCTTGGAAGAATCACATTACTTCCCTTTCTAAGCAGGCTTCTAAGAGGTTGGGTGTTCTGAGGCTTCTTCAAAATTTCCTCACGTCACTCCAGTTGCTTGCTCTTTATAGAGGAGTTGTTCGCACCTGTATGGAGTAAACCTCACACATTTGAGGTGGTTCCACTCATACAGCTCTACTTGACAAGGTGGAGTTTATGGCTTTTCGATCTTATCAACTCCTCCGCTCTCACTAATTTTCTCCAAACTCTTTCTGCCTGTCGAATAGTTGCCCCACTCTCTCTATATTATCATTATTATAATGGACACTGTTTTTCTGAACTCTCCCGTTACATATTCTCTCCACTGAGAAGGGCTCGTTCGACAGCTTTCTACAGTCTCATTCTTTCTCTGTCCAACTCTCTGATCCCAGTCTTAACCGCAATGCTCAATCCAACATGC
This sequence comes from Armadillidium nasatum, assembly GCA_009176605.1. Classification (NCBI taxonomy): domain Eukaryota; kingdom Metazoa; phylum Arthropoda; class Malacostraca; order Isopoda; family Armadillidiidae; genus Armadillidium; species Armadillidium nasatum. Next base: position 54,435 of record SEYY01019845.1, read on the forward strand.
ACTCTACTGATAAAGTCTGGAACACACTTCCTTATCTATTTTGTCAACTTCTTTTGACAACCACACTTTCGAACACCGTGAATCGGGACATGTCGGCGTTTAAAGATCAGGTTCCGGTATTGCCCCAACTCTGGTTTAAATTGGTAGGCTTCTAGCTTTTGCCAACCAGAGTAGGCATTATATATATATATATATATATATATATATATATATATATATATATATATATATATATATATATATATATATATATATATATATATATATATATATATATATATATATATATATATATATATATCGAATACTGAGTGAGGCATTTAAACTGATATAGTACAAAGTATCGGAAATGAAAGCATTGTCAAGGTAAAACATCTTTTAGTGGGATAAACATGCCTGAAGAACCAGGTACAAGTGGGCCATCAACAATACTGGTAAGTTTGGTTCGGTTTATCAATTGATATCCGTTCAGGTTTTCATAGACTCTGTTGTCTGGTTGTACCGATAAGTCCATTTATATCTCACTCCAATGTGTCGGTTTATTACACACCCTAAATATAGTATATATTATATACGTATATGCATACATACATACATACATACTAACATACATATTCTCACGCATATATATATACATATATATATATATATATATATATATATATATATATATATATATATATATATATATATATATATATATATATATATATATATATATATATATATATATATATATATATATATATATATATATATATATATATATATATATATATATATATATATATATATATATATATATATATATATATATATATATATATATATATATATATATATATATATATATATATATATATATATATATATATATATATATATATATATATATATATATATATAGCTCTGTTACCTCCTACTGTCTTTATCCTCAATTTTCAGTAAAAGGCGAAAATTGCTCATATATGTGCAACGATGTTTGTTCTCGTGTCTCCAATTTGGAGTCTTCTGAATTCTCTACTTTATAGCTTTAGCTCTCTTGCAATTTTTGAACTAAATCTATTTGTTTTGTGTTTTTATCACCTATTTCTACTGATTATAAAAAAATTTTCGACTATTTAAACTTTAAAATACATCAAATTCTATTTTCTTTTCCATTCTCTAAAATAGTCAGTTTTTATGATTTCAACGTCCACCATCACCAATGGCTTTCATGTAGTTCTCATGATCCATCCAGCTGGTGAACTCGCCTATCACTTTTCTATTGAGAACAACCTTGAGAAGTTGCTAAAACTCCTTACCCGTATCCCTAACTCAACCCAACATGCTTGATATTTTCCTAACTTCTTATTCTTCTTCTTTTACTGTTAAACTCTTTCCTCTTCTGGGTTCATAAGATCACCTTCTTATCTCCGTTTCTTGTTTTGTCTCTTCAAGTCTTCCGCAAAAACGGGCCCCCCTTTCTGCGAGGTGAAGTTTCTGACACTTTAGTGCTGCAAACTGGTCTGACTTACGGTTTTACTTCTTTAATTTCCCATGGAATAGTTACAGATTCGGTGGGAGGAATCCCTCGGAATGTGAAGAGCACATAACATAGGTGATTCTCTCCAGCATGGAAGTGTAGGCTCTATATTCTTTCTCTTCAACTGTCCATAATAAATTTTAGCTTAACTCTCTTTACTTTCGTGCTATTCGCCGCAGATATGATGCTTTCAGGGATTACCGTAGTCTTCAAATTCTGAAATCCATTCAACTTATATATCATCCTGGAATTATGAAACACCAAAATCTCAAATCTCCATCGTAAATACAATAATCTTTCTGGTTCCTCTTTCTCGCTCCCTTTCTAGCATTTTGCAAAATATATTAATTAACGCTAAATTTGCCTCTTCCTCTTTCCCTCGCTCTTGAATCTTCTTACGGCACAACTTCAGTTTTGCCTTCTACTAAACCTGAACTCTTCACTCAAACTTTTGCCTGTAATTCAGCCTTAGACGATTCCTGATCTATACTTTTTCCTTCAACCACCTCCATTTCAATTGTGCCTTATATTGTAATTTCTTCTAGAGATGCCATTTCTGCTCTCTTAACTTAACACTGAGAAGGCTTAAGGACCTGATGGTCCTCCTGCTGTTTTTATAACTTGTTCTTCTAAACTTGCACCCTGCCTTAGAAAACTATTTCGTCTCAGTCTTTCTACTTCAACTTTCCCTTCTTACTGGATATAATCTTTCATTCTGACCATTGTCAACCCTCTAACTATCGTCCTATTTCTTTAACCTCATTTCTTTCTAAAGTTTTCGAATCTATCCTTATTAAGAAGATTTACAAACATCTCGGTTCATCTTATCTTTTCTCTGATCGCCAGAATGGATTTCGTAAAGAACGCTCTTCTGGTGATTTTCTTTCTCTTTTCTCTCACTCTTGGTACTCCACTCTTTGGCATATCAAAAGTCTTTAATAGAGTCTGTCACAGTTCTTTTGATTTCCAAGCTTGCCTCTTTCGAAATCTATTCTTCTTTCTGATTTCCTTTCCAGTCGTTCTACAGAAGCTGTTGTACACGACCACGGTTCTTCCTATAAATCTATAAGTAGAAGTGTTTGTAATAAATCTGTTCTTTCCACGATTCTTTTCCTGTTTTTTATTAATGATTTTCTCTCTTTACTTTATCACCTATCCAATCCTATGCCTATGACTCCACTCTTTATTATTCCTTTCAGTTTGAAAGGTGCCCCTCCCAACAGCAGTTAATTGATGCAAGGAGGGTGGACTTTGAGCAACTAACCTTTAATCTTTCTTGTATTTCAAATTGGGGCAGAGAAACAAGGTTGTTTACGTGTCTCAAAAAATCAAATTCTTCATCACACTACTCAACACAACCTTTCACACAACTATGACGTCTTCTTCGTAAACACTAGATTCAAACCTTCATCTGTCCTCTATATTTCTCAGTGTTTCTTTTTCTTGTGATCTTTATTGAAAAGATCACTTTACTTCTCTTTCTAAACAAACTTCTTAGAGGTTTTGTGTTCTGAGTCGCCTCCAGAATTTCTTCAAGTCAC
>SEYY01019846.1:10000-12737 GCA_009176605.1 Armadillidium nasatum
CCCTTCCCCTTCCTCCTCCACCTCGGATCTCATCACTCTACCAACATCTATTCTCATCCATTCTACACATATGCCAAAAACTTAATCGCCCCCCCACTCTACCCCCTATTCCTCTCTTCCATCCACACATATCCTCCTCTTTTCTTTCCTCCTAATTCTACCCTCCTTAACCACTATAGCCCTCAATCCTTTCATTTTCAAAAACTTCTAATCTTTCCTAATCTGAGCATTCATACCCATAAATTGCAGAAGGCAGACTCATACTCTCAAACAACACTTTATTCCTTAAAATCCCCCCCCCCCATACTTCCCTCAGTCCCCATCACTCTTATTCCTGCAATCACTCTATTTTTTTTCCCCATCCATCCCTTTTCCCTCACTAGCATTCCAGATATTTAAACTCTTCTACTCTCAAATTCTCTCCCCCACCTTGACACCCCCCCATTCCTCCCTCTTATTGCCTCAACCCTGCTCAATCCTCATTACTTTACCTTATGAGTTCCCTTACCCTGAGACACACTTCCCTCACAATCTTTCACCAACATTTCAGTTTCCCCAGATTTGCAACTAACACCGCATCATCAGCAAACAACAAGAGATTACCTCCATCCCTCTCTACTCTCAACCTAATACCCTTCCCTTCCGTCTTCATCCCCCTAACAAACCTCCAAACACATTAAAAACCACGGAGACATAATACATCCTGCCTCAGTCTAACTCCACGTTAAGCCATTCAGTCAGTTCTCGCCTCACCCTCACCCTCGCTCTACAGTTCTCATAAAATATTTATTTCCATTCAATAATCTACCTCTCACTCCCCCCTTCCTTATAACCTCAAACAATTTCCTCCTACTAAACTCAATCATACGCCTTTTCCAAATCCATAAAGCATACATACCCCACTCTATCTTTCTCACTCAAATACTTGCAGAAAGCCTCCTTTCGTTTTAACCATATTTCCAACTCTTCTTTCCACCACTCACTCCCCTTTCTTCTACCATTACCTATTTTTTTATCCCGCAAACTCTTCTCGCAACTTCCACCAATGCTCCCTCAGTTTACTCCCACTCTCCTCCACCCCTTCCACCTCACCTCCCCTAACCTCCCATTTCTCCCTTATCCCTCTTGTGTATTCACCTCTCTTCTCCTCATCTTAACCTCTCCACTCTACTATCTCCACCACCCTCCTCTCCCTCCCACTTCTCCCAACCTCCTTTAGCTTTTATTTTCGCCACCACCAAATAATGTCCGAAAACCCATAGCAGTTCCTCAGCACGTTGACATCCAACAACCTATTCCTCCATTCCCAGCTCACACACACAAAATCCAACAATCCCCTTTGTCCATTCACACCACCACCCAGGTATATTATGATATTATATTATATATATTATATATATATATATATATATATATATATATATATATATATATATATATATATATATATATTCATGTCACAAATTTACATTATTTTTTTAAAAATCAAATTTATTTTTTACTTCATTTCAATCATTTTGTGACTGTTCTATATAAAACAATACATGCATTTTTCATTATTCATTAGTCATTTCACCTATTGATTCATTATTGTAATAAAAAACCAAAAAAAAAAAACAAATAAAAAAAACCATTGGTTTTTGTTTTTTTTAAAAAAAAACATGGTTTTTTTTTACCCTGGTAGACACTGATCTTGTGAATTCCCCCATTAATATCTCCTTCCCTGAAAATACTTCGTAAGACAAGCCTTTCTACAGAGTTTCATCTTATTTTTGTCCTACCCTCGGATCCCAGATTAACTATATTCAATCTTACATCCACTTTAGTGGATAAATCTGGAACACACTCTCTTTCACTATTTTCCCAACTTTCCTTAATTTCAAACTTTCAAACGCGGTGTATCGGAACATGTAAGTTTTTCTCGACCGCAGTTTTGATATTCCCCACTCTGGTGGAAATTGGTAGATTTCTGGTCTTTGCCCACCAGAGGATATAATATTAAATTTAGAAATTGAAAAGAGTTACTTTTAAAATGTTTTTTTTTTGGTATTGAAGAATTTATTGGAGTTTTCTCTTAAATTAGCCGAAGCAGGAGTCGAGGTTGGTGTCTCCAAAAATTGCACAAAATATTAACTCTGATCTTCAAATGAGCATCTCTGTAAATGTGATACAAAGAAAGATCTTAGTTTTGAACAGGAAAATAACAACTTCAACACAAAGGAACACTATGAAATAAACTTACGAAGATTTAAACTGAATTCTTCTTTTTGAGAAAAGTTGAAGTTTCTCATAAGGAAATGAGTAGTGTAAACTTATGTTCCTCTTAGAGAAGCTTAGTCAATATATTCTTGATTGCTGAAGCTTCAACGATTTATCTATTAAAAGAAAATAAGAATTCGAATGAATTAAATAGTCGGGTTTATTTATATATTGCATTTCACTTTAAAGACTTTTGTTTTAAACTGCGAAATCACAAATAAGTTGTATATCCAAAGATGCGTTTAAAAAGAATTTCACAGTCAACTTTTCCATAAGAAACTTCAACTTATGAAATCGTTAAGAGAACTTTTCAGTATGAAAGCGTTTTAAGAACTTTATGATATGAAATAATTAGCGTACTGATTTTATAAAAACTAGCAACCTCCATTTTACTTTCAGTGCTAGATATTTTTAGAGATTTTAGCTACTTGATTTTACTTTCAGTCATATAAAATTTATAGTTTTTATAATATAAATA
>SEYY01019847.1:5000-7500 GCA_009176605.1 Armadillidium nasatum
TATATATATATATATATATATATATATATATATATATATATATATATATATATATATATATATATATATATATATATATATATATATATATATATATATATATATATATATATATATATATATATATATATATATATATATATATATATATATATATATATATATATATATATAATATATATATATATATATATATATATATATATATATATAAATAATAATAATAATAATAATAATAATAATAAAATAAAAAATTTTTTTTTTTTTTTAAAAAAAAATGATTCTATTGAATAATTTTTTTTTTTTTTTTTTTAAATAATTCTTTTTTTTTTTTTAGCTAATAATAAACATTTTTTTTGGAATAAGTTTAAATTTATAGATACAAGATAGCTTGCATTTACTTTTTGCTTTTTTAATTAAATAAAATTTGTTTCGTCACGGTCTTACTCGTAAAGCTTTAAAAAAGTAAATAAAAAACTAAATAATTAAATAAAAAATTATATTTCTATTGAAATTTTAAAATTAATAAATTTTATATAACTCACCAGCCTTTTACAGTAAATATCTAAAGCCAAAATTCAAAATTAAAACAGTGTTGCAGGTTTCAATAATTTATCAAAAAATATTGTTGGACGTTGATTAATTTTTTCCCCAAGCTCGATAAAATGCTTAAATTTATATTAATTTTAATTTATTTTCTTTTACTAAGTTCTCTTATGATATTTTGAACTTAAAAATATGAAGACAGTGACGCTATTTAAAAAAAAAAATAAAAAAAATAAAAAAAATTCACATAAAAAAAAATCAAACTGATTTATTTAATTAAATTTTTTTTATGCCAACCCTGATAAATACTAGCATCTCAGAGTATTTGTCTGAAAGAAGAGAGGGTTTCGATTATGGTATGGCGGAGATATATCTAAGGCTCAAGCACGTTAGAGCGTACTTGGGTGGTTATTTTTGTTTTTTGTTTTTGAGCGAGAGGACCTCACCTATGAGGGCATATACAGTCCTTCCAGGAAGACAAAATACTGTCCTTCAGGCCATCACGAGTTCAGAGCGAGTGAAACACGCATACGCACATGATATGAGAGCTTGTGATGCTCTCGGACTGGGGCGGAATTACGCATTGTAAACTCAGAAAATGACCTCTCCTTTGAATAAGTGAACGAAATTCATTCTCATCCATATACCATCTTAACCTTTGGCCTCTAATTTTGTAAACCACAATTATATATATATATATATATATATATATATATATATATATATATATATATATATATATATATATATATATATATATATATATATATATATATATATATATATATATATATATATATATATATATATATATATATATATATATATATATATATATATATATATATATATATATATATATATATATATATATATATATAGTGTGTGTGTGTGTGTGTGTGTTTACCAGTTATTTTTTATTTTACAGAACTTGAAAAGTAGATGAAGCGAGTAGCGGTCTGAAAGTTGAAATTTAGTAGCGACGCTTTTAAAATAGCTATACCTGTTTAGTATTGTACTTCCGCTACTATAAAAAAAAAATAAAAAAAATAAAAGACCTCAGCTATGCACAACACTGCCTGTAATTATGAACTTGACAACGGGTACATGAAATCCTAAGATCTCTGGATGGACCTCCTTCTCGTGTTTTCAGTGTGCATACATCAGAGGTAGCGCCTGTCCTAGTAGGTTAAACTCTTAGTTATTTGCCTTAATACTAATTGTAACCCTGTGCTGAAAGGGCCCATATTGAAATCTATCTGTGGTGGCGATTTTTCAAACATCCTCGTTCCCACCTCATATCAATCCTATTACTGTTAATGTGGTAAATCTTCATTGATAAATTCTAAATCTTTGTTCCATTAACTAACTATAATTTTATATTAAAAGAAAAATATCTACTAAAACTGATCCCTATTAAACGGTTAAAATTGCAAAAAAACTTCAAGATTGGCAAGTAAAATTATTTACAAACGTTACTTTCAAACAATTAATAAGGAAGTTAAAAAATACCATATGAATCAGTATAAGTTCCTTACCCTGTATTTCCAAGATGCAACCTTACATATGATCAAACATAAAACCTTACGGAAACTTCAAAGCTAAAAAGAATTAAAGAAACTTCCTTATAATTTTTTGCAAATGTAAAGGAGTATTTCAAAATTCAAACTACAAAAGTTATTTCCTAAAAACTTTTATAAGAGGTAAATAAAAATTTCGCAATTTAAAAGAAATGAAGCTTAACTGCCCCCAATTATAAATTTATTTTGTATTACAGTCTTAAATATGTATTTATAAAATCAGTCTTTAAAAGTGGAATGTTCATAAAAATCCAGAGTAAGACGTCATTCAATTTTGAATAGGAAAATTAAATGATATAACATTCCATGATAAGGATATTTGTTTTTCAAATGGTGATAGGGATGTGCCATATAAAAATACACAAACTTCTACA
>SEYY01019847.1:12500-17500 GCA_009176605.1 Armadillidium nasatum
GGTTTAAAATTGGTGAAAAATTAAGAATTAGACAACTGTGTTAGAATATAAATTAAAGAAACCAATAAATATAGTCGTAGAATGGCAGAAGACCATAAACAATAAGCTGAAAAAAAATTCACAAGAAACTAAATTAGAAAGGGTGCAGAAGTCATTCCCCAAATACGAATAACATCTTCCTTTGGCTGAAAATGAAAGATAGACAGAAAGACTGACGTTACTATATATATATATATATATATATATATATATATATATATATATATATATATATATATATATATATATATATATATATATATATATATATATATATATATATATATATATATATATATATATATATATATATATATATATATATATATATATATATATATATATATATATATATATATATATATATACTTTACTCTTGGTCTTATAGGGTCGGGCATCTTTGAAGTATTACTTTGGTCTTCTTCATTCTCCATTATTGACGACAGTTCTGTGTTATGCTCCGCAGAATCACCAAAGTCAAAAGCTTTCATGAATTTTGTTGAAGCAGAAACATGGTTGCAGTAGGCTCTTTTCCTGGTCTAAATAATAATAATAATAATAATAATAATAATAATATAATATAATATATTTAGAGACAAATGCATAATTGAGCTTGGCTAAAAGTATGTTATCAAAGTACTAAAAACTTACATTACGAAGCATAGCAGTCTTCGGGTCACGACCTGGAACAGGAAGGCCTTCTTTCTTCAGAGCAATAAAATATTTTTGCACTCTACTCTGAACTTGCATTAATGTTCGTGTTCCTAAGAATAAAATAAGTAAAAAATATTAAGATTTCAAACAAAAGTAAAATTTCTTTGACAATAGATTATTATTGTATTTTTATACGATATTTCCAAATTTAAACCTAAGGATTCCTCAACAAGTTTAAAAACTTTAATTTCATAAAAGGTAGACTGACATCTTATGGAAGGTCAATCAGAGGTCAGTTGTAAGTTGCATGAAAATGTATTACAATTTTACAAGTTAAGAATCCTAACTGCCATACTCTAAGTTATATATATATATATATATATATATATATATATATATATATATATATATATATATATATATATATATATATATATATATATATATATATATATATATATATATATATATATATATATATATATATATATATATATAATATATATAATAATAATATATAATATATAAACAATCTAAAATGGAGACATCAAGATTTAATTAAATATTAATACTATTAACAAACTATATACATAAAAACAAAATTTAATAATAAACATCTATGAAAGGGGGTGCACACACACAAACACACATTCATTTTTTAAAATATTTTACATACCTAATTCTTTAGCGATTTTGGCATACCGTTTCGAAGCGATTGGTTCATCAGGATATTTAATTAGAAGTTCTTCAAGCCTATATATATATATATATATATATATATATATATATATATATATATATATATATATATATATATATATATATATATATATATATATATATATATATATATATATATATATATATATATATATATATATATATATATTATATATATATATCGCAAATACAAACCGTCGTTGCTCTTCTGCATCCGTGTCCAGGCAACATTATGAGTAGCTGACTTCGGTTTATTCTTTTTATCACGCATCTCATCTGAGTCAGTTTGGTTGCTATATATATATATATATATATATATATATATATATATATATATATATATATATATATATATATATATATATATATATATATATATATATATATATATATATATATATATATATATATATATATATATATATATTCGTCTATAAACAAAGTGGTAGTATATTTTCAAAAACAACTAATCTGTTGCTTTTATATAAACAAACACCTAACTTTTGATTTACATATTTTTTAAGTTTTTGATGCAAATATTAAAATAAAACAGACATTGCAGGTCTTTCAGGACCTTAGTAATCGGGGTTGATTCCTGGCTCCATAGTTATTAAAATCTTTCAGGAAAGATATAAAAGAATAGATGGACAAAGACTACAACTCCAAATACTTTTCATAAGGAATTATGTAAAGCGAAGGAATAGTCCGTTTCTTTTCAAGCCTAAGTTGTTATCTATTACAATTAGGGACCGACCGGGGCTGAAATTTTGCCGGGGCCGGGGTCACCCAAATTTGGCCTGGGCAGGGGTTGCCTAAAATTTGTAAAGAGGTCAAAAGCACTGAAATTTTTGGTTAAGAAAATTAGATATAAATTAATTCAGGTTTATTTAATTATAAGGAAGAAGTAGAATAGCCAACATTCACTTAAATTAATGATTATAGGCATTTTCTCCGAAAAAAAAAGTTAAGAAAATTACAGATTTTGTATAAAAAAAGTTTGAAAAAACAAAAAAATTTTTTTTTTAATTCATAATAGTGATTCAACAGGTTTACCTAGGTAAGACCCTAAAGTAAAGTTTCAAAAAATGTAAGATATAAAATTATCAATTTAACCTGTATTTATACATATCATTGTTATTTTATTGCTATGTATCAAATTTGTATCATTTAGCTACATTATTTCAAAATTATTATTTTATTTATACTTTCAGTCAATATGGCTAAAAGATCAGCTTCAGCAGTATTTGAATACTTTACAATGTTTCAGGATAGGCTCGAAATAGCTAAATGTAACATCTGCAGTCAGGAAATTAGAAGATGATCTCAGGGTACCCAAAGTAAAAAATTACTTATTTTCTTTGTTCATAAAGAGGCAAGAATGTTTTATTTTCTTTCGAAATTTGCCGTATATACTTTTGCCAAGTGAGTATAATAAAATTATATAATAATAATAATAATAATAATAATAATAAATAATGATAAAAATAATAATAATAATTACAATAATAATATTGATAATAATAATATAAAATAAAAAAATAAATAAATAAATATATATATATATATATATAATATATAGATATATTATATATATATATATATTATATATATATAATATATATATATATATATATATAATATATATATATATATAATATAATAATAAGGAATAAATTAAAAAAAAAAAAAAAAAAAAAAAAAAAAAAAAATCTTAATTTTCTTATATTTTGTTTAATTTTTTATTATTATTTGACTGATTGAGCTGAAATTTTCAAAGGTATATGCATTTTTTCCCGAAGTTCTGAGTTGATTTCGAACATTTTTTTGAATCTATAACGGTTTGAAACTTATTTGGACCCAAAGTTGAAAAAAATGAATAGCGGGATCAAACCACTGGTCCACATGAGCTGAAAATTTAACTGAATAATCTTAGCCCCAATTTCTTGCATTAGAGGAAACAGATTTTTGATATCACGTCTAGAAAAAAAAAGTTATAAAACTTGAAAAAAAATTTGCAAAAAAAAATTTATTTAAAAAAAAACGCTACCTACTAATTTTTATTTTATTTTTGGATATTGTTTAGAGGAGGAACAGGGCAACAACTTTTATTAGTGCATTATTAAAAGCCATTTGTTTGAAACGTAAATATAGCCTCTCAAACTTTGGAAATTTTTTAAATTTGGTCAAAAATGGACCTTTTTGAGGCTATCTCAAAACCAACGAATCGCATCGAATAATATAGAGAAAATTTTGTAGCCCCATCCCTCTTCTCTATACTCACCAAAAATAAGAAATGTTATAGTTGTAATTTTTTTAAAAAATTTTTTGTCCGAAAAAGTGGATTTAAAAGGAAAAAAAATTGTTTTTCGATAGATGGTCAGTTCTGGGCCTATAACATTTTTTTAATAAATTTGGGAACAAAAGTCTGTTAGAAGCTTTTGTAGAACATAGAATTCTGAATATACAGTCTAAATTTCAGATCATTCCAAAAAGTGGTTTGGCCTCGTCATTCATTTGAAAAAGGGTCAAATTTTCCTTTTTAACAGTTATAGACTCAGAAAAACGCTAGAATTGGACTTTTCTTTACCGGGAAAAAAAGCTACACACAGTGAAAATTTCAGGAGAATCGGCTGAAAATTAAATTTTTTTTTGAAACTGAACTCCCTTAGGCAAAATTTGCCTTTTCAACCACGGCAAGCAAACCCCGGTTTTCCTTGATTTTTAGCCGGGGCCGTGGCCAGTAAAAATGGCCGGGTTAGCTGGGGCCGGGGCCCCGGTCGGTCCCTAATTACAATATGGTGGTGACCTTAGGAGGATGAGTGAGATTCAATCTCAATACCTCTGACATGCCTAGCAACAATGGAAAGGTCTCTACTGTGCCTTCACTCATACAAAATAGTTAAAAGCAAAAGGGTTAAGTAGTCGAACACTGTTAAAATTTTTATATTATTATTATTATTTTTATTATTATTATTATTATTACTTACTGATGCAAAAGCAAAAGAAGTTTCTCTTGTTGATTTTCTTGTAATTGGTCGCATTGACTCGATATAAGAGGTAATATCATATTTTGACATGTCAATTTCAGGAACCTATTAAAAAAACAATTTCCATATTTACCAACAACATTTTTTTAATAGAAATAGTGAAATAATAAAATTCTATGTTAGATGAAAACTTACCTCAGCAACATTGATTCTTAGTCTAAAATTGATTTCCCCATTTTGTAATAATTCTACAAACCCTAAAGGATCTTCTCTCGCTTTTCTCCTTGCAACCTTGATTTCTTCTAAAGCCTAAACAATTAAAATTACTAAATTTATTTCTTATAATCAAATATAATATTAAATGCACTGTATACCATGCAAATAAACCACAAGCTTTTAACAAATTTTAAAATCTTATATATTTATATTTAGCTGAAGAAAACGCACCACAAAATTTGAAAACATTAAAAGTTTAATGAAACTTTATATTACAAAATTTTTAAAGGAAACAGAAATATGATGGTATATAACATATTTTATATTCCTATTTATAATTTTCCTTTTATTAACAAAAACCTTATTTAAAATGTATCATACGTG